>JAFEMH010006298.1:0-128724 GCA_022495995.1 Adenophora triphylla var. japonica | reverse complement strand
ACGACCTCAGGAGCAACAACATGAAGGCTGAATCCAAGCAAATGCGTGTTCGGAGTTCTTGCGAGAAATTTCTGGGCTTCATGGTTTCCCAAAGGGGATTGAAGCAAACCCGAGAAAAGATCAAGGCGCTCGTTGACATGAAGGAACCTACCACCATCAAGGAGGTCCAGACTTAATGGAAGAATTGCGGCCCTTGGAAGATTCATCGCCAAATCCGCCGAAAAGTCACGCCTTTCTTCAAGGTATTGAAGGGTACCAAGAGCTTCTCCTGGACTCCTGAATGCTCGGAAGCATTCCTCCGGTTGAAGGAGTACTTGGGTTCCCCTCCCTTGCTTAGCGGATCCGACTAGGTGAGATGCTTTATACGTCTTCTAGGCTGCCCGGCGATCTTTGTCGCATGTTGTCTTAGTTCGAAAGGATGAAGGAATTCGAAGCCCGTCTACTATGTCTCAAAAGCTGTCCGATGTGGAAACGAGATATTTCAATGTGGAGAAGATAGCATACGCCCTAGTCATTGCTTCAAGGAAGGCTGCGTGCATATTTTTACGCACCTATCACCGTCTACACCCAGCGAACCATTGAAGAAAATCCTTCACAAGTTGGACGGCTCGGGACGTCTCCTTAATTGGTCAATCGCTCTAACGGAGTTTGATATCACTTACCAACCAAGGAAGACCCTCCTAGCACGGCCTTTGGTTGACTTCATGGTCGAGGCGCCTTTATGGGTGAGCATCTCCCCACCTCCGGAAGCAAAAGCGCCGGAGGAAAAGACTCTCCCATTGAACTCCCATCCAGCTGTTGGATCACAGTATACGGACGGATCGGCTACCAAGGAAAGAAGCGGAGGGAGTAGTACTAGCAAGTCCGGAAGGAGAATATACTATACAAGATGCCATCCGCTTGGGTTTCACTGCCTCTAACAACCAAGGAATACGAGGCTCTCATATTTGGCATTGAGTTGGCCTCCTTCTATGGAGCAACTAAGGTGGGTGCTTTACGTGACTCCCAACTTGTTGTCAAACAAGTGAAAGGAGAATATAACACTCAGATGTCACCCTTGCCAAATATAGAGACACTGGTCCTAGATATGACGAAGAAAATGGAATTTTTCGAGCTCAGCGAATAGGAAGGGAAGACAACCAAGTCGCAGACGTTCTCTCCAAACTAGCCACCATGGACGTGTCTCCTTCGGAGACCAACCCATATGTAGTTTATGAGGAACTGCGTATGAAAGATTACAAGTCATGCTTACGGACGAGGAAGAGAGATCTTTGGATCGATGACTACATCGAATACATTGAGAAGGAGAAACTCCCGGATGATGCTCGAGCCAAGCTTATCAAGAAGAGGTCTCCAAGATTCGTGGTGATGAACGGAGTCCTCTACCGAAGATCTTTCACGAAGCCCCTGCTAAGGTGTGTCTATCCCAAGGAAGCGAGAACCTCTGGCGGAAGTACATGAAGGTGTTTGCGGCGGACACCGGGGGCAGAACCTTAGGCGACAAAATCATATCGCTAGGTTACTGCGGCCAAACCTAAGGGAAGACGCGCATGCCTATGTTCGAAAATGTGACAAATGCCAAAGGTTCTCGACATTCCAAGACTACTGCGGTCGAGCAAACACTTGTAATACCTACGTGGCCATTTGATATGTGGGGGATCGACCTCATTGGACCCTTCCCACCCGCCCGTGGTAATTGCAAGTACGTGATAGTAGGTTGATTACTTCTCCAAGTGGATAGAAGCCAAGGCATTGGCCAAGATAACGGAAGAGAACGCGATCAACTTTGTTCATGACAACATTTGGTGCGAGATTTGGCCTTCCACATACAATTGTTTCGACCGTGGCCTCCAATTCTCCACGGCATTTACAACCGGGTGGGAAGAGTCAAAGTACGCCATGCAAAATCTTCGGTTAGCGAGACCCCGAGGCAACGGTCAAGCGAAGGCGCAACAAGCGGGTCCTAACCGCCCTCACCAAGAATCTTGAAGGACGCGAGGGTAGATGGTTGGACGAACTTCCCTAGCTTTATGGGCTGTTCGCACTGACCACCGGGGCCAACCGGGAAACCCCATTCGCACTAACCTTCGGTTACGAGGCTATGGCACCGGCGAGAGATGGCCGTCCCTACGGTAAGGAACTCCCGTTATGATGAGCAAGTCAACAAGGTCAATAGGCTCCTAGACTGGACACGATAGATGAAAAACGACTAGGCTGCGAGATGAGGATGGTGAATTACAAGCAAAGGACCAAGGCATATCACGACAAGAGGGTCATCAAGAGTATTCCAAGTTGGGCGATTGGGTACTTAGAAAGATCGAAGCCCGGTCGGAAAGCGAGAACAAAACAAGCTCTCCCCAATTGGGAAGGTCCACTATGTCATCACTCAAGTCATCAGAAGGGACCTACGGATTAAGGACCAAGGAGGGGAAGGATCTCAAGCATCCATGGCATTAGACAACCTTAGAAAATATTATCACTAGTCTAGTTTATTTTTGTAATAGATTAGCTCTTTATTTTCGGTCTTTTATTTTCGGTCTTTTGTTTTCTTTTTGTCTTTTTAGTTGATAGGATTGCGGTTTGATGTAATCACATTTCGGTTCTACGAAAGCGGTTTCTTCCAACATGCAAAGCAACTATCGGCTCTTCACTCCGGCCACGGGAAAATGAGGGCATTACCTCGGATTCTCCGATACACAATAGCCAGACGAGGATCTTCCTTGGCACGATGGCTTACAATTGCCAAGACCGAGGATCTTCCTTGGCACGATGGCTTAACTGCCAAGACGAGGATCTTCCTTGGCACGATGGCTTACCAATTGCCAAGACCAGGTCCTTCCTTGGCACGATGGCTTAACAATTGCCAAGACCAAGGGTCCTCCTTGGCACGATGGCTTAACAATTGCCAAGACCAAGGATCTTCCTTGGCACGATGGCTTAACTCAGACCAAGACGAGGTCCTCCTTGGCACGATGGCTTAACCTGCCAAGACCAGGATCTTCCTTGGCACGATGGCTTACCGAGACCACCTGGCACGATGGCACCTTGCGACCCGAGGTCTCCTTGGCACGATGGCTTACCACGAGGACTTCGATGGCCGAGGATCTCCTTGGCGATGGCTAGACCAAGGAACCTCCTTGGCACGATGGCTTACAACTCTTGAGTAGGGATCCTTGACTTAGGAGAGGACTTTCCTCGGCTAATGGCTTGATAAACCTGAATCTACTCGATTCGGGATTACAACATTCAAGCCAGGAAAACTTCCTCGGCCCAAAAATGCAGTATAGTTTAGGAATCTTCCTCGGCCTAACCACTGCTCCACAAGGAACAAGGGACCTTCCTCGGATCCCACTTCCTAAGGCTAGTGCATAGCATACAAAAATATAATCAAGTCGGTAAAGTGACAAGAATAATGACAAAGGATTTTCATTGATATTGAAAAAATTACAAGATCCTATTATCTATTACAAAAACAAAAAAGGAAAAAGCTATCCTAAGATTGGTGCTCGTCATCAAAAGGCTTGTCCGGCCGGTCTTCGAGAGATGGTGCGGGGAGGAAGGACCGTTTGATTAGTGGAAGCATCGGTTTCCTCGGTCCCTCCTTCCACCTCGGCCTTCCGTGGTCCTCGGGCTCATCGGCGTCTTGGATCGCCTCCGCACCGGGTCTTTAATATTGCCGGGGACAACGAAGCCGGCCTCCACACTTCCCTGCAAGCATGGGCATCCTTGGCGGCCATCGGCTCCAAGTTGCTCTCGAATAAGGGACCAAGTGATGGAGTGCCACGACCTCCTCGGCATATTGATCCGGCATATTAGGTGGGCAATCTTGTTGATGTCCGGACCGGTGGAAGGATCGGCTAAAATGCTCGGGCCAAGTGGAGTAGCCATCTTCGAACATGGTGGCCGTTTGCTCGTCAGCGGCGTCTCTGAAGGCCGAGCTAGCCATCATCGGCATCTTTGAAAGCCGAGCTCTCCTTGAACCGAGCTACGGCCTCTTCCTCCCTAGCGGAAGGGTAGCTTCAGTCCTCGGCACTTGGCCTCGGCTTCCTCGGCCTTGGTGCAGGCTCGGCCTTATACGCCTTGGCACAGGCAAGCTCTTCATTTTGAGCCGGAGATGTTCCTCGGCTTTTGACCTTTCTTCCTCGGCCCTTTTTACCTCGGCCTCGGCCTTGGCCTTGGCAGCTGCAAGCTCGGCATCCTTGGCTTCTAAAAGTTTAGCCAAGGAAGATTTTTCTTTTCGCTCTTTGCTTGAGCGCCTTGGCCTCATTCGGGCGCCTTGTCTTCTTCTTGGCCGGCACGTTCTCGTACGCCGTGGCCCGAAGCCAAGCGAAAGATAAAATCATTGTTAGGAAGACAAATCCAATATCGAAGATAATAACCCGAAAGGGATCAACATTTACCTCGGCAAGCGGGGAGTCCCTTGTGGCAAAGCACGGTATCCTCGTTGGGACCCTCTTTGCAAAGGGTTTCATAAGCATCCTCATCCATGGCCCTTTGGATGGGAGCTCGGCCCAATCTCGCGAGGGTCCCTCCCTTGCCAGCGAGAGGAGTCCTCTAAGACGAGGAATGCCCGGGGACATACTTTTGGCCGGCTCGTCGGCCTCTTCCAGTCTTGAGCGGCGAAGCAGTCAAGGGTGGGGGAGCATCAACCTCGGGGGCAGCGCTTGCCGTTTAGCGGCCGGCTCCTCGGCGCACTTGGAGTTCTTTTGGAGCCGGACCTCCTTTGGACGAGGTTAGCTTCCTCGGTTGTTTCTTCCTCGGCATCAACATGGAGGCTATGCCCCTCTGCGGTTGATGGGTTGTTTTGGTTATCGACGGCCGGTTCCTCGGCATTCACTTCCCCGTGCTTAAGGGGAAGGGGTTGGTCGATCTGCACGTTAAGGATGAGGTTACGTGCATTAGCATCCTCCTTCCTTTCGGTCAGGCGGCTTTCTTGCTCAACCTCCTCTTCCTCCTCACAAGCTCTTGGGGACTAAGTCTCTCCATGGCTAAAGTTTCTTCTTCCTCGGTACATTAAATGCAGGACGAGGAAAGAGTTAAATACGGGCGAGGGAAACAAGCATTTGAAAGACACCAAGTAAAAAGAAAGAAATATTTACATCCAACTATGTCTACATCATCCAAACATTGGTGACGGGGACGTTCATTGTTGCACCTAATGCAATCCTCGTGGAATACTAAGCCGGGATGGATAGTCCGGTCATTGAAGCGTCTCCCCCTCTTTACGGCAACAAGGGAGATACCCCATCCTTTTTCCCGGCATTAAACCCGCTTTGAATGTAATAATGGTCAGAGGACTCAATCAGCGACCAATCGAGGAACTCCCACCTCGGCAAATTCTTCCGGGCGTTTGATCAAGTCCTTGGTCCATTCATATTCTTTGGACGGGGAACGAAGAGGTTGGACCTTTGCAAGGAGGCTGGAACTCCCATCCTTGGCGGCTCTCGCTCCCTAATGACGTGGTTATCCCAACCGGCAACTTTGCTAGACATCGGGAGGAGCAATTTTGGTTTCTTGGAAGCACTCTTGATGACGAGGAGCCCGGCTCTCCTTGACAAATTGTACATGGTAAAAATGCCTAAAAGCTCCCGTGGTCGGCTCATATCTAGCTTCGGCGTAGGATGATGAAGGCGACAAGGACAGTACCATTGGCTCCAAGCATGGCGGCACCGCCCTCACGTCGTCCGAGAAATTCGCGAGATGAAAGGATCCGGTGGAAGACGAAGTCCTTGTTGGAATTGTTTGAAGTAGAAGTGGACAAAGTCTTGGTTGTAATAGAAGTCATTCTCTTCCTTCTCGAGTCCTCGGCTCCATTTTGCCCGTATAAGTTGCTTTGTACTCGGCTTTGTCTACCCCGTACTTGGAGTATAGCTTTTCCGGCATGGGATCCCCGGCTCTTGGGGTCCTCTCTTGCCTTTGTCCTAATCCTTGGCCTCCTCGTCCTCGGCCTCCTCTTCTTCGGGCCAAACGGCCGTCGGTTTGTGCTTCCTCACGAAAGCATCAACTATACGAGTAGACGAGGAGGGTTCTCCTCTTCCCGTCATATCTGCATAAAGACGAGGAGACAAAATTAGTGACCTCGTCCATGCGATTTAGGACGGGGAAGGGAGATTCCCTCCTCGTCATTTAATAAGGCCGAGGAGGGAGCCGTACCTCTAAGGCGCTCACGCATTTCGCGATCGGAGGCGGGTAGAAACGGATCGATGTGCTCCATCATCTCGGCCCTATCCTCAAAAACTATAATGTTGGGAGAACCGGACTCAATCCTATCTATTCTTGTGGAGTCGGGGTATTGGAGGAATAGACGAGTTCGACCCGCCCAGCCTCTTAGCCCCTTGCTTACCTCGTCCCGTAGGTGAGCATCGGCCATGGACCTTCTCTCTCTACGATAGACCCTCGGAAATTTCCAAGTATGATATCCATAACGGAATAGGGAGAATGGTCCCAAGATGGACGAGCCATTTCTAAGGGGAATCAAGAGTAAGGGGGAGTTCATTCAATATTTGAAGAAAAGTCCATATAACAAAATGCAAATGAAAATCACAAACATGAAATCGGGATAATTGGGAACAAAAATTCATGAAGAAAAGCTTGAATCTTTAACAACGGTGGCGATTGCCATGATTCGTGTGATTCACGTATGAGTTTTCCCAACAAACCCTAGAAGACTAAAATCGGAAATGCGGACATTGGTGAAAGGAGAAAATTTCCATACTGAAGCTCGTGAAAAGGTCACGTTGAATCACGAAACGTAAAACGGCTAGCTCGCTAGGAAACCGAGTTCGAACAATGGATCAAGGATCGATTCAATTGTGTTCAGCCGGAATGTTCTTAAACCCAAGCAGCATGGATTAACTCGAGTTTGATGTGGGTTTAAAAGAGAAATGAGAAGGATTTGAAAGCTTTTTATACCCCTCAGTCAAGTTAAACCCACGTGGGTAGAAGGTAAACGTTCGGCCTTAGGGCGCCCCAAGAATTAAATGTGTGTGGAACTGATCCGGCTTCAAAGCGCGACCAGTACCGGGGCCCCCGCAATGGCAACCGCCGCTATTATCTGAAGCGACGCTCGAGACACGCAGAAATAAAACCGTTCGTATTCCCATACGCATAAGGACGAGGACGAGATGACTTTCTACTCGTCCTAATAATCCGGGCAGCTAGAAAGCTCTGGGGCCACCGAACCGCATAAACCAGAGATACGAATACGGGCCTGGGATCGAAAGCCGGGCCTAATTAGAATCGTTAGACCCATGAATATTATCTAAGTAACCAGAGTCATACAGGTATCGAGCGAAGTCTTCCCTCGTATACGACAAAGGAGCCGCTTTTATCTCTCATTTATAACAACATGTTTCGGGGCCGGTGCCTAGACAAGGAAGAAGAGACGAGGAAACTAAAGTTCTTACCTCGGCATTTCTCCCCCAACATGACGAGGAAAACTAAAGCATTTACCACTTCGCATATTAGCCCTCCGTAATGCTACCCAATCTCCAAAGGACGATGAGCAAGTAGAATCATTTACCTCTGCCTATTTCCTGGTCAGCACGAGGAAAAACATTTTGCCTTCCTGCCCGTTAGGCTAGCAGTTTACAATTCCTTATTCAACAAGGGATTATACAGCCAGCTGATCCAAATCAGGATTATACTTATCAACGACATCAAGTCCAAGTCCAAACAATGATTCCTTCACGTATATAATTCTATTAGAATTATATCTTATCTCTTTACAAGTTTCATTCCAACATGGATTCTATCTATCCATTCCTTATAAATACAAGCCCCACGGCTCATTATTCGAGTACGTTACTTCCTTTTACATTGGAGAAAACTCTGTCCAATTTGATCTCTTACATATCAGCGAACCGTGAACTTACTCTCACGTAGGAGGGAACCTCTTAGCCAGCGATCCGCCCCGGCTTAGTTTACGTGTTTTCTGGTATTTTCGTGCCTTGCGTGAATCGCCGAAAGAGCCCGAGCGCTCAGATTTGGAGCTGTACATTTTGACGATTTTGGCATCATCAAGAACAAACGCTTGATAGAACAAATATGATACAAATATTTTGTTGGAATCTCACCGAGAAGTCCAAGATAAACTAGTTCAAAGGAAACAAACTTAGGACAAGTCATTAGAATACATAATCATAAAGTATACTCCTACTTTAATGAAGTTTCAACAATAATTTTAGTTTTTTTTTTTTTTTTAATGAAAATGCTAAAAATCTCTGCCATCCATTTTAAGTTCAACAATATTAAATGGGACAAACTTTTCCCCGTACAAAGGGAGTAATAAGCATGTCGGGTTTGAAGCTTTGTCATAAATATTTTTTAAGAAAGACAATTATTACTATAAACTTTATTTAAGAAAATACCAAATATGAACATTTCCTCAATCGTAATCAGGTCTCTCTTCACCATTAGATACACTCCAAAAAATGATAAACTATTTTAATGAGATGGAACCAGTTCCAACAGAGGGGTAGACTTTGAGGGTTTTTTTTTTCTCTCTAAAATACATGTATTTTGAACACATTGCAATTTAGTTCTAAAATTTGACATGTATTTTGGAACAGAGAAAGTAATAATTTATATATATTTATTAAGCAATATTTAGTGATTAGCTTAAAATGTAGCCAAAAACTTGTAACAAACGTATGCGTTAGCGTTTTCTAAACAATTGAGAAACGGGTTTTTGCGGCGTCGACAAGCCCTTCTGCCCTTATAATACTTTGCGCGATTGCGTCTCTTTCGCACGCGCCGGTAAAGTCGCCGACCGCTCCCATCCGGAATCCTGCCATCCCTAGAAGCTCCGATCGTCTTTCCTGGCCATTTTTCTCAAGTTCCGATCGTCTCTCTTATGAAATTTCTGGGGCTATCGATAATACAAGTGATGGGGTGTTTAAATCTTAAACTCAAATTAAGTAGAGTTCCACGCACCTAAATTGTTCGGGCTTGTTGGCACCGTACGCAAAGGAGAACGTACTTGGGACTCATTTGGGATTCGTTAGAGGTCAACCTAGAATATGCCCTTCGCATTCGTGTATTGCACATAGGTGAACCATTAGTGTTCTAGAGAAGTTACTGCAGTTGCAAGCTGTAAGAAAATCACTTATATTACTCAAAGGGGAAGTAAAAGATACTTGCTCAGTAGCCGATGAAGCGGTTTAATTACTCATTGGAGTACCATGTGGTTGTCAGATAAAGAGTGCTACTGGCCGTTGGGACATAGAAAGTGTCTGCGCCAGATATGTGTGTAATTAGATGCCGGTGCATGTGTTTTGGAGTGCCAACTCTATGTGTTTCTGGAGTGCCTGGTCATGTGTTTTTTGGAGTTGTCAAGCCGTGCTTGTGTTTTTGAAAGTGCCAAGTTGATTGTGTTTTTGGAGTGCCAGTCACATGTGTTTTGGAGTGCCGTTGCTTGTGTTTTTGAGTGTCGTGCTTGTCAGGTTTTTGTGAGCCATCAAAAATGTTAGCTGTAATAAAGTGTCAAGCAGCTAGTGTAACAGAGTACTAGCAGTGAAGAGTGTCGCCCATGTATAGCAAAGTGCCCGTGCAGCGGCGGTGCCATGAACAAAGTGCCGTGTCATTTACACCGGCAAGACTTTGTTAAACCGGTACGCATCGGCACTTTTTTCACTGGCACTTTGTTACACATGCAATGACACTTTGTCACACTGGCACTTTGTTTAACTGGCACTGGCACAAACGGAAAAACACAAAACACGTTTTTTCTAAGTGTCAGAAAAAACGCGTTTTTTATAAGACCAACACTAAAATGTATGTTCAAAGTTTATTAAAAGTAAAAAAAATAAAAAATAATAGGAAGACGGGACGGAGGTGCACATTAACAGAATCTATCTACACAAGGGGGGAGCGGTGAAATGTGCGTATCCCCTTCTAAAAAAAAAAAAAAAAAAGTGTGAAGTTATACTGACCTTTATCTTTGAGAGGACTTGGAAGAATTAGATTCCTTAACCAAATCCATTTTCTAAGTACTGCAATAATGCGATAAACCAAACCTACATCAACATGCATCGAAATGTATAAATATATAAGGATAGAGAATACAAAAAGTCGTGGCTAGTTCTGAAGTAGTAGAGAATTTGAAGAGTTGCCTAATTGTAGTAAAGTAAATACTAAAGGTATAAGAAATCATAAATTTTGTTTTATAAAATGATGTGTCATAATATTTTTTTGGTGTTTTTAATTAAAGTGTACATGTGTTCACAATCACGTGTGCATAATAAAATATCGTTATCTCATTTTCAGTATTCATTTTTTTGTTAAATTTTCCTCTGGTATCCCTACGTACTACACCTCATTCCCGTCTAATTAGGATTCCACTAAATTTTCTTGTAACCCTAAAAGCTTTGTTCAAAGTTCATTCAAATTTCTAGTAATTTTTTAGCCTTCTAATTAATGTTGTTGGACTTGTTATGTTGAATTGTGACTCTTGAACTACTCCTAGACATGGGCAAATTGGAACCAGAGAATCGGACCAAACCGGGGACACTACTAGAATCAGGCCTCTTACCGACGGAAATTTTCGTCGGTAATTCCCCATATCCGTCGGTAATGTCCATTTACCGACGGAAATTTCCGTCTGATTCCGTCGAAAATAATTCGTTGAGTAAACTGACCAATGACCATTTCCGTCGGTATTATCCCAAGGATAGACCGTCGGCAAACAGAAAATTCCGCTTCGTCGGAAATCGTCCGGTCATGGAAGTGCAGGTACGCCGGCCGGTTTGGCCGGAGCCATTGCCGGAGGGTGTTACCGACGGAAATTTCCGTCGGTAAATATTAAAATAATAAACATATTAAAAACCCCTTACCGGACAGTTAAATCCGGTCGAAACCTTAAGATTTACCTAAGCAGATATGTCCGTCTGTAATCTGGAAACGCATGCCGGCGGAAATTTCCGTCAGGTAATGAATTTAACTTTTTTTATTTTTTACTTCTTATTTATCCGGCGGAAATATCCGCTCGGTAACGATATTAATTATTTTTTAAAAATACCGACGGAAATTTCCGTCACACTTGACCGCATTTTTAAAAAAATCTATTTTATTATCAAACCACTTCAGAAACCTCGTTTAAACAAATTCCAACATAAAAGAAACACAAACAACTCATAAAAACAACCTGTTTTGCTATTGAAACAACCATCAAAATCAAGCGAAAATCAGGAAAGGTGATAAGGTGGTAATGGGAAAGGGAAAAGGGGAAGGGAAAAAGGGGAAAGGGAAAATATTTTGTTTGAACATCAAATAAAGGAAACGTATCCAACAACCTAAAGCGAAAGGGGAAAGGGAAAGGGGAAAGGGAAAGGGAAAAGGGAAAAGGGGAAAGGGAAATCTTTGCTTGGGGAAAAGGGAAGGGAAAGGGAGAGGGAAACAAAATATATTTGTTTGATTACATGCCAAATAAAAAGAATGTTTAACTACCACGATAGGCGCCGCTACCGCTACCACGCCACTTCGCCTAAGGTATTGACTGACTCATCGAAGCATTACCGCTATTACGTGGTTGCAAATTCATGGTAGCCAAGTATTGTTGCATGCGCCGCTCAAGCTCCAATATGCTTTGCACTGGGTCTCCACGGGTTTGCACTGGGCACTGGCTCTGGATCTACTCCACTCGCCTCTCAACCTCTGTTGACCCGATCATCAAACGCCTCTTGATCCACATGCCGCTTTGAGGAAGAAGATGAAAAGTATTGCGTAGTAGGGCCGAACGGCATGTTAAAATACCCGGCACCATGTCCTCCCAATCCGAGCAAGCGGTCTCCCTTTGGTTGCTTGTCTCGGAGGACAATGCCCAAAGCTTTTCACGAAAGGCGGGCCGCTCGGTGCTCTCGGGCGCCATACTTCCTTCTTCAATAGCCTCGTCACGTGCCCGCCTATCATACTCTTCCCGAAAAAAAAATACATTATACACTATGGTAGAAAATAATATTTCTTCTTTGTTGGAATCCCGAAAATCTTGCTATTATTATGTTTATCACTAGTTTCTCTATTTAATTTCTCCCCAAACTAAACCATCCATCTGAATATTTTCATCCTTACCTAATTACTTTCTTACACTCACTACACACAAATATTCATCCAAAATTAGCTACTCATGAGAACAACGGAGTCAAGTCTCGATTAATTTTACCAACTAAAATAAGCAAACCCTAATTCTCTTTTCAAAAACACCGATTACCAAATTTACCAAAATAGTCTATTTGGGGATGGCAAAAAAAAAAAAGACAGTAAATAAAGGACTAAAAAACGTAAGCAAAAAAAAGCAAGTAAAAGTAAAAAAAAACCCAACTGTGTCCCGAACAAATTAACCACCATAACTTGATTAGGTTTGATCCAAATTGAATGATTTAATTATTTAGTTTAGGCTTAGAATATCAACAACATTTTAAATAGCAAAAATTCAGGAAACTAAAAACATTATTAGTAGAGTTAAAGCTAGAAGAAACATTAGTGAATTTATATAAAATTAAGTATAAACAAAAAAAATTCGGTCACCTCAATTGAATTTACCGTAAAGTGATTTTTAAACTGCTGTGAAGTTGAGACGGAGGGAGGGCGGACGCCGCGGCTTCAAGAACGGCTGGCTCGGAACAGCAACGGCAAGAATCAATCCGCTATTTGGAAGTGATTTTTAAGGATTTAATGAGAGAGAGAGAGAGAGAGAGAGAGAAAACGAGGGAGAGAGAGAATTACTAACCTCACCGGTAAGAGACGACGACGGAATGATGGCGCTGAACGGGGGCAACGACTCTGCTAGCTGTGAGTTCGTGATTTTAATTTAGACGTAAATGACCGGAAAAGGCGTAAGGCTTGTATTTATACGTCATATTACCGACGGACGGAGTCCGTCGGTATTGCCGACTGTAGATTTTATCGACGGAAATAATAGCGTTACCGACGGACCAAAATGAAAATTTAAAAAAAAAACCCGGCAAATGAAAATTATTTTTCCGTCGGTAACCCTTTTATGTCCGTCGGTATTACCGACGGACAACGCCCGTCGGTAAAACTCCGTCGGTAATCGGGCTGTTTCTAGTAGTGGGAATCAAATCGGAACCGTGAGAAACCGAAATCGAAAGGAACTGAAACCATGGGGTTTACGGTTCCATCTTGATTCAACATTTTTAAGAACCAGAAAACTGACAATTCGAACCTGGGAACAGGAACAGGAGAACCGGTTTTCATTTATCTTAGTTTTTCAGTTAATTTTTAAAACTAATATGTTATAAATAGTACTCACTCTGTCCCACTTCAAGGGTACTAGGGTAGTATTTCACGCTTCTTAAGAATTTTGTTAAAAAATGAATAAACAATTGCAAGTGTGTAGAAGATTAGAGGAGAGAGAATGTAAAAGTTAAATATTTATGATAAAACCTCTTTCTGATTGTTTTTTTTTTTTTGTAAATATGTTAACATTATAAGGGTATAATGAATGGTGTTTTTGTAAATATATTTACATTATAAGGGTATAAATGTTCGAAACACTGTTCAAAATTTGTCATTTATGGAATGGAACTCTTAGTCTGCGACGGACCAAAAGAAAAAGTAGGACTCTTGAAGTAGGACGGAGGAAGTAGTTTTTAATTCATTTTCATCCAAGACCGTAAGATTTTAACAGTTTCTTGAAAATAGTGACCAAAATACAATTTTTGTGAAAACAATGACAAATAAATAGTGAACAAAATATAATTTCTTGAAAAACAGTAACCGAAAAATAGTGACCAAAATACAATTTCTGAGAAAACAAATACGGTTTCACGGAATCGGAACCGTCGGTTCAGAACCGTGACCACTATAGCATGTCTAAGTCTACTCCCTCCCTTCACATAACTGTTATTTTTTGGTTTTTCACAAGTTTTTTTTTTTTTTTTGGCTTTTCATGGGAGGTGGTATAATGTTTGCCTCATTGTCTACCAAACATTAAATAGATTAACAAGGAGGAGTGAAATAAGTAATTAATGTTCAGTTAATGCTTATAGATAAAAGAAAAAATAACTAAAAATGGCATACAATAGACACTCTTTAAATTAATATTCAATAAATTAATAAACTTTTTAAAATAAAATAAATTTGTTCAATCTCGACTTGGGTTTAGCTAAAAAATATTATAAAAATCGATATAATAATTTTTCTGGAGACCCTTCATAATTTTAGGTCCCACGGAAGTTATAATAATAATTCATAGAATTGAAAAAAAAATATTATTACAATTCGGTGAAAATATGACCCTATAGTTGTTTGTTTTCTTTTTAAAGTCTTTGTGTCGTTTATATTCCAGATTTGTTTCAAAAATACATTGAATATAGTTATAGAACACGCCTAATGGCGCCGATTCCTAATTTGGCCGATTTGCTAAAAGGCGCGGCGTTTGGTCACCGCCCACCGCCTATGCGGCGCCTAGGCCGCGTTTTAGAACACTGTTATTTTTATGTATAATGAATTCAAAGTAATTATTTTCAATTTTCAATGCCTTCAATATATTATATAGTGTCAATTGAAGACTTCAATTTTCAATGCCTTCAATTTTCAAGTTATTATTATCGATAAATTAATAAATTAATAATTTTCATTGGTCCCGACATTATTAATTTATAAAGTTTTTACTATATTTAGAAATAAATTTGAAAATCTAAAATGACTTACATTTAGAGAAACGGAGAAAGTATTAAGTAGGTGTATTTTTTTTTTTTGATGAAAATATTTAATTGTAAAAACATCCACAATAATAAAATAGTAAAAGTTCTTTTTATATAGTAATCATTCCGGTTCAAATAATTGCCACTTTTGAATTTTTTACATGTTTTAAGAAAAACTATTATTAGTAGACTTTAATGAAAAAATCAAGGTTCTAAAAAGCGCTAGGCGGATGCTAGGCGGTGGAGCAGGGCCTAGCGCCTAGGCCGGGACAAGTCGGGATTAGTCGGGACTTAGGCGGGGCTTAGAACTAGGCGGGGTCTAGCGCCTAGGCGGGACCTAAACGTCCTTAGACGGAGTCTTTTAAAACACTGACTACACAGTTTACCTTATTTATTACTCCCTCCTCCATTATTTCACCCAATAAAACAATTACTCCAATGATCCAAGTTTCAATTTAGGGGCAAATACGAAAAGTTGAATTTTTCAATTAAAATACGACAATTATTTTTAAACTAAATTTTTAATAGAAAGTGACAGTTATTTTGGAACAGAAGGAATTAGTATATATATTTCGCATAACACGTCACTTTAAGTCAATAAGTAAAAACATTCAATGTTTGAGAAAATATTTGATTTGAGAGGGACAAACCACCAAATTAAGAATTTGAAGTTAAAACGCCATACATGGAGCTCAACTTTTGAATTCTAAATTTTGATTAAAAAATATAGATTTTGTTTTAAGTTAAATCTCTAATTTACCCTAACATTGGAAGTTGTTAGATTTCATTAATTATAGGGTAAATTGCATTTTAGTTACCTGAGTTTGTCGAGATGTTTCAATTGGTTATTGAATTTGCATTTGTAACAAGTTGGTTATTGAGTTTGTCATTTTGTTGCAATTAGGTATATTTTTGGATGCCCAGTTAAAAAACTAACGAAGGCTGAAACATGTGCGTCTTACGTGTCTTACTTAAGGGGTATTTTCGTCTTTTTTATCGAATTTGACTGATGAGTGAGTTTTACACTCATCCATTTAATACTTTATGAACTTATTCTTAGCATAATTCTTGAGTTTTGTGTGTTTTAATGGGTGTTTTTAGTGTTTATTTAGTTTTCAGGGGTCCAAATGAAGATTGAGCAAATTAGAAGCATTTTGTGCCCACTTTGGAAGTTCGAGGGCCAAACTGTAATTTTCGAAAGTTCAGGGACCTTATTGCAATTTTGGAAAATTGGAAAAAAAAATTGGTCAAATAAAGTTTAGGGACAAAGCGAAAATATGGAAAGTTGAAGTACAAGTGCAACAGAAATTTTTATAAGGACCAAAATGCTACAAAATGCGACGTTGTAATTATGGGATGAACCGAATGTAGGAAGGTACTAATTGGGCAAATGCAAATGCAAGGCCAACTTCACAAAATGTTGGCTGCAAGCAGGGCCGAGTGGCCGAGGCATGGCCAAGCAAAGGCAATTCAAAACAGGGCCAAGGCATGGCATGGGCCACACTGGAATGCTGGCCGAGACATTGCAACAGTTGGGGCCAAGGAATGTGGAACAGTTGGGCCTAATTTGGGCTTGTTTACTTCACGGTGATTGTTCATTGGAAAACCTAGGAATATAAATTCATAAGCAATTGGTTTTTTCCAAGAGGAGTTATCAGATTAGAATAATTATCATCTTTTTATTTTTTTTCATTTTTATTTTGGTGTTCATCGTGTTTCCCATGGATAGCTAAGCATCTAAATTCTTGGGATTGGAGGTAACAATTTTATGTTTTAAGTTTTAATTTTCATCATTTTCATTGTAAGACTTGAGATTGTCAAGTAGTTTTTAATGAAATTTTAGAATATGTATGTTGCATGTCATATGTGTTCTTGAATATTGTTGAATTATAATTATGAACCGCCAAATTTACAATTGTAATTAGTCTTTGCTTGATAATGACAATTTGTTGAATCTCCGTCAAAAGATTCATAAGAATTGTCGTTCTTATTGTTCTTCTTTTCTAAATGGGTTTTCAATTAATCTATGAACGGGCCAATGGAATAGATTAATTGGAAACACTTGATTGCAAATCACCCGCCTAAGTGTCCCAATCATAATTTTGTAAGAACGAACCCCAAGTATACTTTGATTGATGATTATTGAAATTTGAGCATAATTGTGAATACAATCCCGAGAATTTCATTCTGTTTTATTGTTAAAATCTTTTCTATACAAATTTAGTATTTCTTCAAAAGCATTAGTTTTTTAAAACAACAAACTCTCGTTTTTTATGAAATCTTTGTCATAGCAATAATTTTTCTACTTTGAAATACGTGTCTCGGTGGTTCGACCCTACTTACCCTATCTACAAATCAATTGTAGGTAGTTTGAGTTGGAATTTATTTTTGACGCAATTCAACACTCGTCATTGACCCCCTTAATAATATTAAGGGGGTTAGTTGACATTTTCTAAAAATGAGGGGGAGTTAAATATAAAGGGTTTAAATTTTACTTTTGAAAACTGTAGGGGGTGATTTAAGAAAATAAAAAAACCACTCTCTCCATTCTCTTTCTTTCTCTCTCTAGTTTCCATGGTGGAAATCTGCAAGCTCTTCCTCACCCACCATCCATCCCTCTCCCTCACTATCCTCATCACCACCGCCCCCTTCAAAACAACCACCGCCACCCCTTCCACTACCTTCCACCACCTCCCCTACCTACCCCTCCCTCCAAACACCGCCACCGCCTATGTCGAGCATCTCTTCAAAATTCCTCGTAGTCGTACCCACCCAGAATCTCAATTTCCTCTCCACCCTCCAAACCTTCTTCACAGATCACCACCTTACTCCCCTTTCCAGATCTAGCTTCAATGTCGGCAACCTCTCCCTTTCAGAGCTGAAACGCCGACATTCCTCGTCCTCTCTCTCCCCGAATTGCCCCTCTCTCTCCCCCATCTACCTGTTACTGCCACCGCCGCCACTTTCACCCTCCCTCCCTCTCATCGTGCCTCACTGTTCTTCTCCCTCGCCCATCTCCTCAAGCAACCACAATTTCAATGGGTTTATGATTTTGAATGCTATGATTAGGAGTTTTTGGTTTGGTTGATTAAGTTGACTTATTTCTATGGGTTCATGATTTGTTTTTGCTTTGGTATTGGTTATTGGTGGTGATAGGCGACGGTGATGGCAAAGGATGGATGGCAGGCAGTGATGTTGTGGCTGGAATATTATACGATGGTTAGTTAGGTTGTACACTAAATATATATATATGTATATGTATATACATATATATATATGTACATATATATATGTATATGTATATATATACATATATATATACGTATATATATATATATACATATATATATATGTATATACATATATACATATATATATACATATATACATATATATACATATATATATATATATATATACATATATATACATACATACATATATATACATACCTACATACATATATATACATATACATACATACATACATATGTATATATATATACATACATATGTATATATATATACATACATATGTATATATATATACATACATATGTATATATATATGTATATATACATATATATATATATATACATATATATATATGTATATATGTATATATACATATACATATGTATATATACATATATACATATACATATGTATATATACATATATATACATATATATACATACATATACATATGTATATATACATGTATATGTATATACATATATATACATGTATATGTATATATATATACACACACGTATATATATATATATATATATATACATATATATACACGTATATGTATATATATATATATATATACATATATATATATGTATATGTATATGTATATATATATATATATATATATACGTATGTATATATATATAGGAAGCTATTCAAATGAGAATCAAATTTATATGAGAATCATGAGAACCACTAATGCCTATTTGGATTAAAAAACACATCAATGCTCCAGGATTAAAAAAGATAGAGGGGGTGGCATTTTCGTAATTATTGTGAACTAAATCCCCCTCAAATTTCAAAATAAAATATCTCAATATCTATAAGTCGATTTTTTTTCTCGAAAATACTGATTTTTTTGTCTTGACGAGACGATTCAAACTAGATCCCTGAAAATAGGATTTAAAAAAAATAATATTGAACAACGTGGTCTTGCTAATGTATATAGTGTACACTAGCTAGTGTACATTAATTAACTAGTGTACACAAAGACTTGTAAAATCAAATATTTCTAGTAGAAGTGGATAAACGCATATCCATAAACTTTAGAGATAGGATACTTTTGTTATACAAATCACGAATGAGCTATTAATTTGAATCCATTAGGCAATATATATGAAGAATTCAGCATATCATATGTGATATCAACTAGGCAAGAAGTTTAATGAATCATTTGCAACTAAGTACAATAATGGAATTGCCACTGAGGCCGCTCGGTCAGAATTCAAGGGGGATTGAGCCGTACGACTGCATGGATCAATTTTTCAGGTTCCACTCCTTTGCTATTTCAGGTTGTTTCCCGAATATTTTAGGCACCTTTTTAGCCTTGAGAAGGCTTCCTGTTCAAAGTATGCACAATTCCCAAGATGCAAATGATGCAATGCAAGGCAAAGAAAGCAAGCACGATAAATTGGAATCCGCGATGGGAGTCTAACCCGCTCAAAGGAAAAAAGCTTTCTTTTTATATTTTATTTTTCGAAAAGAGATACCGGTACGTGGGATTGTTAGACCACCGTTTATCCCAAGCCCCGGGTTAGGGAGCGATACAGGAAGGTTAAATGGTTTCCACCTATATACCGGGTATCGTTTATTTTGAAAATGAAAGCTTTTCTCCTTTGGGATATCCCCAGCAGAGTCGCCAAACTGTGAATGTGTGCCCAAATTCTAAATTTTTGTTTTTTAGATCGGATTCACGCGAGTTTGAAAACATCCGGTTTAATTTGAAAAACGGAGTCGCCACGCCATTTTGATTTCCTCAAAACTTTGAAAAAAGGATTTTTAGGGTTCGGAGGTTAAGTTACCCCTTGGAAAGAACGGATCGTCGTTCACCCAAGGTGCCTTGCCGTAGCAAGTCTCCCTAGATTCCATTTTTCGTGCTTGCTTGCGTGCTTTCTTGTGTGCATGTGTTGAAAAGAGAGGGGGGAATGTCCCAAGCTGTCTTCCGAACGTACAAACCATTTAATTGGTTGTCGCTCGGGATTCCTTGGATTTTTATGTGTTCGGGACTTTGATCCCGTCCTCATCTTGGACTTGTGATCATCGCTATTTGACCTTGGGTCTTGCGTGATCGAGAGAAGGACTCTCTTTTATAGTCCAAAATGGGGTTCTTTAGGAAAGGAGTGACCTTAGTCCATCGATCCTACGCCTTGAGACGATTGAGCTTATATGGGAGCTATCATGCTCGTCTCAAGCGATAATCGGAGATATAGGTTCAAGGTTTTATCCCTTTCTAAAGAGATTGTGGCACCTTTAATGAAAGAAACGATGTAAAGATGGGATCTTTACACCGGTTCATACCGAAGGTTGCTAATGGGGACATGGGGGAATGCATGTAAAAATGACATTTTTAGTGAAAAGATGACATTTTTGGGGTGCAAAGGATGCTTTTGATTGCAAAGGATGCTTTTTATGTAAAGAAAGGATTTTCATGCAAAGGATGCATTTTTATGAGAAAAATTAGTATTTTTATATGCAAAGGATGCACAAAGATGACATTTTGAAAGCAAAGGATGCTACTTTGAAGGTAAAGAGATGATTTTTAATGCAAAGGATGCATTTTATGTGAAAAATTGGTTTTAGGTGCAAAGGATGCACCTTTATTGTGAAGACATGATTTTTATATGCAAATGATGCATTTTTAATGGAAAGCATGGATTTTTAGGTGCAAAGGATGCACCTTTATTGTAAAGATTACATTTTTAGGAGCAAATGATGATTATTTTATGCAAATGATGCAAAAGGGGAGGGGGATATGATTTAGATGAATAAAGATATGATCTTTAACAACAAATATAAATTTCCAAGCAAGATAATATCAATATGCAAATGCAAAGAGCAATTATATCACATAGGCATTATAATGCAAGGAAAGGGGGTGAGAGGTTACCAATGGTGGTCACCTCTTCTTCTTCGAATCTTGCCTAGCGGAGGGACCACTTCTTGGAGGCTTCAAGGAGGAGGGAGGTGGCTTCTTGGCACTCTTCAACTTCCTAATTTCGCAGCAGTGTTTTGGGAGAGCTTTTGGAGCTGAGTGTGGTATTTTTGTTGGTGTCTAAAATGGGTAGAGGAGGGCTCTATTTATAGGCAGTCTGGATAAGGCTAATGAGGCCGTGCGGCTAGGGGTTCTTGGCTAATGCAGCCGTGCGGCATTATCCTGTGTGACTCAGCATGTTTCTAGAATCATGCAAGGTGGCACTTCTAGAAGGTTTTTGGTATTAAGAAAAACGTGTTTCTTTAATTCCAATTAATCTTTTCATCCCTTAGAAGGTTCGGAACAGTTCCCGAATTATTCCGGAACTTTAGGAAAGTCCGGGGAATTGCCGGAAAAATTAACCGGAAGGCATGAGCCAGATTTGGGTACTTACAGCATCGGCAGTAGAAAGCTTAATGTATGCACAAGTCTGTACTCGTCCAGATCTTGCATTTATTGTTGGCATGCTTGGTCGATACCAAAGCAATCCGGGAAAAGAACATTGGGTTGCAGCCAAAAGGGTGATGAGATACTTACAAAACATAAAAGACTACATGCTTACATATACAAAGTCGGATCATCTTGAGATCGTTGGTTATTCCGATTCTGACTTTGCTGGGTGCCAAGATAGTTGAAAGTTGACATACGGTTACGTTTTCACATTAGCTAGTGGAGCGATATCTTGGAGAAGTGCCAAGCAAACATTAGTAACTTCTTCCACCATGGAAGCCGAATTTGTTGCTTGATATGAGGCATCCAGTCAAGCTATATGGCTACGTAAATTCATTGAAGGATTGCGAATTGTCAAAGGTGTTGAAAGACCGCTTAAGTTATATTGTGACAATCGGGTCGCAGTATTGTACTCCAACAACGACAAGAGTTCATCAAAGTCTAAACATATAGATATTAAGTTTCTTGTTGTAAGAGAAAGAGTACAAAATGAACAAACATATATACAACTTATAGGAACGAATTCCATGTTAGCGGATCCATTTACTAAGGCATTATCTCCTTTAGTTTTTCACGAGCATGTTGCTCATATGGGTGTAATGACTTTTGATAATACTTAAATCAGTGGGAGTTTGTGTTGTTCTTCATTTACTATTTGTTTTATTCATATTGATCTCATTTGGTTAAGAAGGACTAGTTTGAGAATATATATATATATTTTTTGTATATTCATTAATATTCCATGCTACATATCTATACTTAATCAGTGTCATTTAGTTGAATATATATATATATATATATATATATATATATGTGTGATTAATGTGGGTTTAGTTGCGAATCAATTACAACGACTGCCCCTTTAGTCCCTATACTTATAAGACTAATGGACGGGATTGTGTTGGATGACAATAAAAGTGCACATAAGGGTTGTCATTCATATTATAAATGATTAAAGAAATTTATTAAGTCAAAGACACATATTCATGTAATCCAAGTGGGAGATTGTTAGAACATGGATTAATTAATATGTGTTGATTAATTCCATATATTATAATCATTTAATAAAATTAAAGTATAGATTAAATATGTAAAATTCCATTAGGTGTAAGTACCATTAAATGATGGGCATAATGGTAACTTCATACCACCATCTTTGTGAAAGGGTGTAGTCCCTAAATAAAGTGCCCCTTCTCTTATTATATAAAGGCTATCCATCAGCCATTAGAGACACTTGTTGCATTAATAAAATTCAGTCATAAAATTATCTTCATCCATTGAGAAGATCAAGTGTGGGCACTATCATTTAGAAGAACTTCATTCCCTAACATTCTTTCTTCTTCAAGAACATTAAGATGGACTCAACAGATATTACGCTTCCGCCTTCATCTTCTTCCTTTTTCTTAATCTAGACTTGAGTGTTTTGGGTTATTGGAATAGAAATGTTCCAACATGCAATGTAGCATTGAATGTAGGGTCTATGATCCGCTTACAATGTAACATAGAATGTAGGGTCTATTTAAGAATGTTTAGTTCCTTTAGGCAAATTACAATTTAGGGTATAAACTCATAGGAATGATCTTCTACGAGGGTCTGACAACTTTTTTTTTGGCCAATACAAGGCCTCAAGTTTTAAATTTTTGCCCGCTTTATGAGCTCCATATTGGCTTTCCATCTTATCAGAGCCAAAGTCTGGTTTGCAATGTACTGAGGTCCCTCTTCTAACACCCGGTTCGATTGTTTTGATATTTGACTTTTATTTCTTTATTTATTATAATAAAACATCAAACTATTCAAAACATCGTATATGCGAGATCTTCAAAAGCATACTCTTGTAAGTCGGAGACTCTATTACTCCTACTACTTTCCTACTCTGTGCTCAAGTTTCTACCGTCTTCTCAGAAGCTATGTGAGCACCCCAACCCGGGACCTAACGCGTGTCCCGAGCTTGAGAAGCTCAAACTAAGGAAACCCCTTTAAGATTTTTAAAACTTTTATTTGCCTTTACAAGAAAACCAATTCTCAATTTCCCATAAACAAAACCCAATAATAACATCTCCACTTGGAGGAATTTAAACAATTACTTTAATAACCATACTTAATTAATTACATTGAAAACCCTATTTAACATTGTTTAACAAAAGAGTTTTCTATACAACTTATAAAATATTAATACTTAAATAGGATTCCCGACAACCCACTCATATACCTATCCTGACAAGTCCCAAAAGCAACAGTCACAATCGTATCCCCGTCCTCACTGGTTCAGGTCACCTGCCTCAGCACAATCTAAAGCAGTAAAAGGGAAGGGGTGAGAATAAATCTCAATAAGCTATTATGAATGCAGCAAGATGCCAAACAAGATGCAACACATAGCATGGTGGCACATAACACATTATGAAAGCGGTAAACACCTTACGTTACCTCATTTTACCTTTCCCGTCTGAACAATAAGTCGTACAACGTGGGAGTAAAACTCCACTCTTTGGTGAATTGCCTCCAGCACATTCACCTCTTATAGGACTCATACTCCAGAGATCCATATAAGAAAAGATACCTATAATAGAGTATCCAACAATAATATCGCTAGCGTAAAGCTTTAGGCTTAATACGAAGCATTCCCCCGTACACCACCGCAACAGTGTCTGTAAAGCCTTTTGGGTCAATACAGTCGTTAGCACACCCACTCTGTGGCCACAGAGGGGACGGTCCCAGGTATGATGAACCTTCAATCACTTATAGAACAAATCCATAATTGATTGAATTCCATTATACCCCCGAATATCAACATGTTCAAGCACAATATAGATACTTGAAACATAATCCACAAAAAGGGATAATAATATAACAACATGGTAAAATATACTCATGCTAATCAATACCATAGTGCAACAACCATTTAATACACTATGCATAATACCATTAACGAATATGAAATTCAAATAAGGTATCCATATAACCACATAATCCACACCGGGATGCAATATAATCAATATGCCAGATAATCCACAACTGGGATACAACACAACAATACCAAATAATCCACAATCTGGATACAATACCATCATATACCAAATAATCCACAATCGGAATACAATACCATCATATACCAAATAATCCACAATCGGGATACAATACCATCATATACCAAATAATCCACAATCGGGATACAATATATTGATGTAACACATATACATTCCTAACCAACACACTAGTGTGATTTTAATCTCTACACTGTTCAACTAATCACCAAGGTATGGGAGCAAGTAAGGCCAACCTAAACCGTAAACCATCCTTACAAAGTTACTACTCGACCTTGAATAATATTCATAAAAGTGCAAGACCTACTTCCAACCATTCCATTTTGATCAAATAAGACATCATGGCCTAGCCAAGGTATTCTACTTTAACTTAGGTTAAAAAGGATTAATTCATATCCGGATTGGGTTAAGTTCTATTAATTTATAATGGTTATTACTCATGCCACGAGGTTGTCGGTAAAATCAGCAAGAACAGAAACGGGGAAAGGTCTGGTGACATGGGCGACCGCCCATGTCACTTGGGCGACCGCCCAAGAGAGTCTCAAATGTATCTAATGTTCTGCCCACTTGGGCGGCCGCTCAAGCCCCCATGGGCGACCGCCCAAGCTTCTTTCCCAGCCAGCTTAGGTTTCAACCCCTTTTTACTTATTTTCTTTTCCTTCTCACAACCTTTATTTCCATGAGACCCCAAAAGGATTTCTACTTTACAATCCTCAACCTAAGTCAATTAAACCCCAAAATAATATAAACATAAATTATTCACCACAAGGTTTTCAACCCATTTCACTAACACAATTCAAGTTTAACCTCCTTAATTTAACTTAATCCATTTTCTTACCCCATTGATCATTTTCCTTAACAACCATATCATTCTATAGCATAAACCACTTTCTTAACTACAAGGAGGTTTCCAAAGCATCTAATAACCCTTTTTGTCATAATAACAATACCAAATAATTCATGAACATTAATTAGAAGAGAAAATCATAATAACCCCAATCAAGTCATTAACATATTACTCCCATTATAACCTCATTCCTTCAACTTAAACCCCCATATCATAACTAAAATCAATTAAATCTTGAATAATCATTTTACTCAAATAACCATATTAAAAATACAATATACCTTTTCTTTTCATAAAACATTCATTAACACATAGAGTGTGCAATATTTAGAAAGAAGTCATAATAACTTACCTTAGAATTTTAGGAAGAAATGAAGATCTTCTTAACTTGATAAATTCCCCTAGGTGCACCAAGCATAAAAGTACAATTTGATTGGAAAATGGAGGAGAATTGAAGGCTCTAGGAACTTGGAAATGAGACCTTCAAAGTAAGGCTTCCATGGCAATTGGAAGGAAGGAGGATGAAGATGGTGAGAAAAGAATGAGAAGAATGGGAGAAAGCATGGGAATAATAGAGGGAGTATGGGGAAAGTATGGGAGAGAGATGGGGAGGGTATGGGTTTAGTTGACTAAGGGGAGAAATGGGAGGAAAATGAGGGAAATGACCCCCCTCCCCCTACAAGCCACAAATTAAAGGCTTTCACCACTCTACACTCAAAATCATTTACTTCCTTCCTTTACAAAATAAAACCTAACTACTCACATTTTATTTATTTACCCATTTCTATTATTATACCTCTCCCAAAATGCTTTATTTAATTTCCTTATTATCTCATTCTAATATAAGAAATCAAATATATAAATGAACACATAATATTAATAATAATATTAAAAGCAAATAATATGATGCTAAAATAGTGCCTAGGTTTAGGGTCGTTACATTATTCCCCCCTTAAAGAAAAATTCGTCCCGAATTTTAAACTTGATTACCTTAATGATCAATAACAAAGGTTATTTCCCCAAGCATTTTGAATTACAACCTTCAAACAGTTTCCCTTAACGGCATGATTCCTCTATACATTCTCACAACCCAAATATTCTAGAATTAAATCCCGAAATTGTAATTCTAATAACTCTTCAACGGTTTCCCCACATAAATCAAATCCGCCAAACCATCCTTAACTGAAGAACTCCATACGCACGAAGGATTATACAATTAAATTTGTCCATATTAAGCTTTGTACAGTACCCATTCCAATGCTAAACTAAAAGCTGTTATTACATAAACTTGCTAAGGTTAGCTAACTTCCTCGAAGCATACGCCATTACTTTCTCAATTCTCATAATATCACCATCTAATTCTCCTTTAATAGGCACTTAAAATTTCACAAAGTTCTCACATCCATTAAGTAAGGTAAGTATCGGATCTATAGCCAATCTATTTTCCATCTCTATCAATATAATTCTTCCTTATTACATCCCACACCATTTATACATCCTTTAGAGTTAACTAAAGCAACTATTTTTAAATTCTCAAGAATTCCTTAAAAATTCCTTCGATAGTACTTGCCAACCCAAAGATCACAGACTCAATCCTTGTAAGATCCATGGTAACCTTCAAGCCTAAGATTATATAACCCAAAATATAAAATCCTTGCGAGCCAACTCACACTTCCTCAAACAATAAATTCCTACTAAAGGCAAATAACACAACTCACAAATGATCCTCTCATAACTTTAAATAACCAAGGAGATCATCAATCATAACTATCATAAAGCCATCAAGATAAGGGTTAAAATTCTGATTATCATACTTAGAATCAACACATGAGATACCTGGATGGAAACACAATTACCATCTACTCACAACTAGCACATAAAACTTCTGAAAAGACTTTTTATGCAAGTCTAACACATACCAATTACCCTTCACACTTAACCAAAACTTTCTTCTTTTAACGCATATATAACAAGAATACCATGTAAAGGTTTATCTAGGTCAAATACCAATATAAGCAAATTAGGCTTAGAAAAGGAGACTCATTTATTATGATAGTCTACCAATACACAACTACTTAACTATCCAGGTCAAGTATATTTCATAATTACACATCGGTAATCATTCCAAATCAACTGGCAATACATGCCCAGCTATAACCACATCACCATCGTGGCAAACCAAAGGAGATTCGAGGTATTCTCTCATAAGAGCAGAATCCTCTAACAATAAAACAAAATCTCAAGCAATGTATGTCACATATAAGCAAAATGTGATGCTAACATAAATGATATGAAACATGATCTATAAAATATGACCTTCTACTTCTGAGACAGGGAATATACCTCTAGTAACCTCTGAGGAAGCTATCTCTCCTAGGTTCGAAACATGTACTCGACCATAGACATTCTCTTTCGGTTCTCCTTCGCTATCTCTTTTGGTACCACCTCTTTGACGTCCACCCGGCTGACCGCTGCTTGAAACTCGTTCCTGAAGAAACTTTGGACAATTCCTCCTAAAGTGTCCCATTTCTCCACACTTAATACATTTACCTTGCTTACTCCAACAATGATCTTCGGTATGCCCAATCTTCTTGCAAAATTTACACTTCATCCCATACTGTTTGGATATTGGCCTAGATGAAGAAACTACAACAAGTTTCCCTCTCACACTTCCCAATAACTTGAATATCAACCTTACCACATTCATTCCAAAACCACCCTTTCCTGTTTATTTCTAAAGCCCTTTTAATTGACTAACCACTACAATCACCATGTATATCACCTAATACATCATATACTATATAAGACCACAATTCAACAACAACTATACCACTTAGTCAATTTTAAGCATAAAGTTTTCAAATGATACCACATACTGTCTCCAAGTCCTATAACCTTATTACTCTATCTTCCCACATTAAATCATATCTTATTATCACTAGTTGCCATATTCATTCACCCACTACTCAAGTTATTTTCATTATTTTTACACATCACAAGCCACACAACAATATTCTCTCCACCATATATTAACCTTTATAATACTCTTTCAATTACCACCTATTTTTGATCAAACTATTACTCTACTCATTTCCAAACCCCTTTCTCATATTCTAACCACCAAACAAATTGTCAACTTATCCAAAATCATTTATACGATAATAATAGCATTGTACAACTCATATAACAACAACTTTACATCTTAGCCAACTTCATGAAATGGAACTCTAAATAATACTACATACTTAAATCATTTTTCTTAACATCAAGATTATACCAAAACTTCACTATACCATATCTCAACTAAATTAACAATTTCAACTCAAGTAAAATGTATTAACTCACCTGTAACATTTTCCATATTCAACCCAAGTCCATTTGAATTTATCACTAAAATATCATGACTGTAAGGCTACAATTTAAACATCTTTCATTTTCTAGAACCTTTCGCTGGTCATCATTGTTTTCAACCATTAGAACAAACTTCTGCACTAAACACTCGGCGTCAATTACCACACATTCCCCCTTAGTTTAGACATCTACCCTTGACCTCAAAACTAAGCTTTGATACCAACTGTGAGCACCCCAACCCGGGACCTAACGCGTGTCCCGAGCTTGAGAAGCTCAAACTAAGGAAACCCCTTTAAGATTTTTAAAACTTTTATTTGCCTTTACAAGAAAACCAATTCTCAATTTCCCATAAACAAAACCCAATAATAACATCTCCACTTGGAGGAATTTAAACAATTACTTTAATAACCATACTTAATTAATTACATTGAAAATCCTATTTAACATTGTTTAACAAAAGAGTTTTCTATACAACTTATAAAAGATTAATACTTAAATAGGATTCCCGACAACCCACTCATATACCTATCCTGACAAGTCCCAAAAGCAACAAATACAATCGTATCCCCGTCCTCACCGGTTCAGTCACCTGTCTCAAAGACAATCTAAAGCAAGAAAGGGAAGGGGTGAGAATAAATCTCAATAAGCTATTATGAATGCAAGAAGATGCCAAACAAGATGCAACACATAGCATGGTGGCACATAACACATTATGAAAGCGGTAAACACCTTACGTTACCTCATTTTACCTTTCCCGTCTGAACAATAAGTCGTACAACGTGGGAATAAAACTCCACTCTTTGGTGAATTGCCTCCAAAGACATTCACCTCTTATAGGACTCATACTCCAGAGATCCATATAAAAAAAGATACCTATAATAGAGTATCCAACAATAATATCGCTAACCGTAAAGCTTTAGGCTTAATACGTAAGCATTCCCCGTACACCAATTGCAACAGTGCCGTAAAGCCTTTTGGGTCAATACGATCGTTAGCACACCCACTCTGTGGCCACAGAGGGACGGTCCCAGTGTATGATGAACCTTCAATCACTTATAGAACAAATCCATAATTGATTGAATTCCATTATACCAGAATATCAACATGTTCAAGCACAATATAGATACTTGAAACATAATCCACAAAAAGGGATAATAATATAACAACATGGTAAAATATACTCATGCTAATCAATACCATAGTGCAACAACCATTTAATACACTATGCATAATACCATTAACGAATATGAAATTCAAATAAGGTATCCATATAACCACATAATCCACACCGGGATGCAATATAATCAATATGCCGATAATCCACAATCGGGATACAACACAACAATACCAAATAATCCACAATCTGGATACAATACCATCATATACCAAATAATCCACAATCGGAATACAATACCATCATATACCAAATAATCCACAATCGGGATACAATACCATCATATACCAAATAATCCACAATCGGGATACAATATATTGATGTAACACATATACATTCCTAACCAACACACTAGTGTGATTTTAATCTCTACACTGTTCAACTAATCACCAAGGTATGGGAGCAAGTAAGGCCAACCTAAACCGTAAACCATCCTTACAAAGTTACTACTCGACCTTGAATAATATTCATAAAAGTGCAAGACCTACTTCCAACCATTCCATTTTGATCAAATAAGACATCATGGCCTAGCCAAGGTATTCTACTTTAACTTAGGTTAAAAATGATTAATTCATATCCGGATTGGGTTAAGTTCTATTAATTTATAATGGTTATTACTCATGCCACGAGGTTGTCGGTAAAATCAGCAAGAACAGAAACGGGGAAAGGTCTGGTGACATGGGCGACCGCCCATGTCACTTGGGAGACCGCCCAAGAGAGTCTCAAATGTATCTAATGTTCTGCCCACTTGGGCGGCCGCTCAAGCCCCCATGGGCGACCGCCCAAGCTTCTTTCCCAGCCAGCTTAGGTTTCAACCCCTTTTTACTTATTTTCTTTTCCTTCTCACAACCTTTATTTCCATGAGACCCCAAAAGGATTTCTACTTTACAATCCTCAACCTAAGTCAATTAAACCCCAAAATAATATAAACATAAATTATTCACCACAAGGTTTTCAACCCATTTCACTAACACAATTCAAGTTTAACCTCCTTAATTTAACTTAATCCATTTTCTTACCCCATTGATCATTTTCCTTAACAACCATATCATTCTATAGCATAAACCACTTTCTTAACTACAAGGAGGTTTCCAAAGCATCTAATAACCCTTTTTGTCATAATAACAATACCAAATAATTCATGAACATTAATTAGAAGAGAAAATCATAATAACCCCAATCAAGTCATTAACATATTACTCCCATTATAACCTCATTCCTTCAACTTAAACCCCCATATCATAACTAAAATCAATTAAATCTTGAATAATCATTTTACTCAAATAACCATATTAAAAATACAATATACCTTTTCTTTTCATAAAACATTCATTAACACATAGAGTGTGCAATATTTAGAAAGAAGTCATAATAACTTACCTTAGAATTTTAGGAAGAAATGAAGATCTTCTTAACTTGATAAATTCCCCTAGGTGCACCAAGCATAAAAGTACAATTTAATTGGAAAATGGAGGAGAATTGAAGGCTCTAGGAACTTGGAAATGAGACCTTCAAAGTAAGGCTTCCATGGCAATTGGAAGGAAGGAGGATGAAGATGGTGAGAAAAGAATGAGAAGAATGGGAGAAAGCATGGGAATAATAGAGGGAGTATGGGGAAAGTATGGGAGAGAGATGGGGAGGGTATGGGTTTAGTTGACTAAGGGGAGAAATGGGAGGAAAATGAGGGAAATGGCCCCCCTCCCCCTACAAGCCACAAATTAAAGGCTTTCACCACTCTACACTCAAAATCATTTACTTCCTTCCTTTACAAAATAAAACCTAACTACTCACATTTTATTTATTTACCCATTTCTATTATTATACCTCTCCCAAAATGCTTTATTTAATTTCCTTATTATCTCATCCTAATATAAGAAATCAAATATATAAATGAACACATAATATTAATAATAATATTAAAAGCAAATAATATGATGCTAAAATAGTGCCTAGGTTTAGGGTCGTTACAAGCTATCCCTTCCTATTCTATATGAAGCACGAGCTTCGAAGCATAACTTAGGACGGAGAAAGCAGCCGCTCAATGCGAGGAAGTATTCATAATTAAATGGAGTTCCTCAGCTAAACTATACCAAACGACGTGGCTCCATACCGGGAAAGCATGGAAATACATGAATAGATTTAGCGGTCTAAGAGCCCCGTTTTGATTTCATACCCGGGAGGTGAACAGAGTGCAGGTTTTTGACATAATTCATTAGAAAAATCAATTAAGTGACATGTGTCGTACACGTTTTTAACAAATTGGTTCAAATTGAAGTTGATTTTCCATTGAAGGGTGTTAAATGAAAATTTCTAAATCAAAAGGATTAAAATAAAATTTATTTAAAAATACTAAATAATCAAACTTAAAAAATAAAGTATAAAATAAAAAACAAAGCTAGTAAATATAATTTTTTGTTTAAATTTTATAAAAAATAAAATTTTCTAAATTAAAAGATTTGAAAATATAATTTATTTAAAATATATTAAATAATTAAAAAATAATTATTTTATTAATTAAAAAAACTTAAGGAAGTTAATATTAGTAAAATATTTTTTGAAAAACAAAATAAACAAAGGAAAAAGGAAAAACAAAGAAACAAAAAGAAAAACAAAGAAACAGAAAGACAAAAGAGATAAAAAAAAAAATGTAACAAAAAAAAAAAAAAAAAACCCCATCATAAAGCTCTCCTTCCATCTCTTTCCCCTACATTTTCGTTTTGTTTTGAGTAAACTGCTTTTTTATCCCGCGTATTATTACAGAATATCAATTTAACACTCGTACTGCGAAAACAACAAATGTGTCATTCTTACTATATTGATTTAATTGTAAAAGTAACTAATATAATGTTTACTCGTTACTTTTTTATAACGAGCGTCAATAACTTAACATAAAGTTAGATTAAAATTTTAACATTTAACCCTAATATTTAAAGAATTAACCCTGACAAATCTATAGTATAAAGGGAGGGTGTCCAACTCAGCAAGTGCGCATCTGATGAATAGTAGCATCCGCCACATTACCATTTTGCCCTCACTATTCACTCCCTTTCCCGTTTTGCCCTCCCACCTTTGTATGTCCGCGCGACATACATGTTATTGTTTGTTTTTTTTTTTTTTTGTGATATATATAAAAAAAAAAAAAAAAAAAAAAAAACAAAACAAAACGTAAATGTGGCGCGATTACCGGCTTAGGCTAGTATATAACATGTAAATGCTCAAACCACTTTCAATTGACCTTGAGATTGAAATGATTAAATTACCCTTATCTTCAACCTCTGATGAACAATGCTCAAACCCCCTTCAATTTTGACTTTTTCCGCCCACTAAAACTTCAATTTTGACCTCCTCGATCCACTAAATTTCCAAATTAAACCCACCAAAACACCATCCTCCATGAAACCTTTTGTTCAACCTCTGAACAATGCTTAAACCCCTTGAGGGTCCTGCACCTCTTGAAATAGACCAATGAGATCAATAACCATTTTAGTCCTAGATCTAATCAATTTTACTTGAATTGAATTTAGTTGTTGACCTAAGGGCGCAATTATGGTCGCTTGGAGAAGTTAACCTCATCTGAAGCTTCGTTGTCGCCTTAAGTTGCCCAAAGTTATATAATAAGGCTCCAGTGTCAGGATTTTTACCAACTATATAGACTTGGTTGCCGACATCTTTATAGCTGGATCATTAGGTCCGTTACATTTTGATCCTGGATCTAATCAATTTTACCTTAATTCAGTTGTATATCTAAGAATGCAACTATGGTCGCTTGGAGAAGGCGACCTAATCTGAAGCTACGATGTCGCCATAAGTTGCCCAAAGTTACCTGATAAGGTGCCGTTGTCTGGATTTTTTACCGGACAATGAGTTGGTCGCTAAGCTCATTCCTTAGGTCTGTTTTCAGTTTTGAGAAGTTTCGAACTGGTTTTTGGTGTGCGTTTTTCTGGTTTTCGCTTAGTCCCCTGGGACTGCGTTTCTTGTCTGCCCTTTTGTTATAAGGAGGATTTATCGATTTAGGGCTAAAGTTTTAATCTTTTGTTGAAGTGAGTTGACCTCGTTAGGGTTCCAGATCAAGGGGTTTCATGGAGGGCGGTATTTTGGTGGGTTTAATTTTGAAGTTTAGTGGATCAGGGAGGCCAAAATTGAAGTTTTGGTGGATGAGAAAGTCAAAATTGAAGGGGGTTTAAGCATTGTTTAGAGGTTAAAGAAAAGGATAATTTAATCATTTCAATCTCAAGGTCAATTGAAGGGGGGTTTGAGTATTTACACGTTAAATATTTGACAGCGTTACTTCTTTAAATATTAGGGTTAAGTTTGAAATTTTTAATCTAACTTTATGTTAAGTTATTGACGCTCGTTAGAAAAAAGTAACGAGTGAACACTATATTTGTTACTTTTGCAATTAAATCAATAGTACACATGACATATTTGTTGTTTTCGCAGTATAGGTGCTAACTTGATTTTCTGCAATAGTACGCGAAGCAAAAAAAACAGTTTACTCTTTTCATTTTGGCCGCCGTCGTCTTTCCTAAAAAAAACCACCTTCGATGGTCAACCTACCACTTTTCCCACTGCCTCCTTCTGTCTTCCCATACTTCGGCGCATCCACCGCCTCTCCCTTTGCCCCAAAAGCGATGAGACCACTAACGATTTCAAATTTTGAAAATGCCCACCAAAAATTTATTCAAATGGGTTTTGGACTTTACCCTCACCGATGATTTCAAATTTTTCTTTCTTTCTGGGAAAGAATCAAACAAAAACCAACAATTTCAATAAAAACAATTTGATTAATTGGGGAATATTTGATAGGGGTAAGGAGATTGGGAAGCAAAAAAGGTGTATGTATAATGATTGAGTGGTGGTGACCGGTGGTGGTGATTGGTGAGATAAGTTAGGGAAGAAGAAGAAGGGAGCTTTTCTCTTTTAATCCTTTTAATTTAGAAATTTTTATTTAACCCCATTAAATGAAAAATCTATTTTAATTTGAATTAATTTGTTAAGCACGAGCACATATCACAAGTCAATTAACTTTTGTTAAATATGGTAATTGAAGATGACTCAGTAGTGGTTTATCACTTCATTGGGATCTTTTTCAAATCATTTGGTGGTTAAAGAGGTCTTATATTACATGGTTTTTTTTTTTTTGATATCCAGGTTCCCAATTTATGCCGAACTAATCCCGAATTCCCAGGCTTCGGCCCCTCACTGTGCTGGGGGAGGCAAATTGCGGAATGTGCCCGATGCAATAAGGGTGGCAGCACACCTTATACTTCTGGCACCAAGAGAACCCTCCTTATTATTATGAGACATTTACATCACCAATTAATTACACACAAAATCTGGGGAGAAATGCGTTTCTCCGTCGGTTATGGAGAAACGGGGCTTGTTATGTCGCGCGACATACCTAGCCATAAAAACAGGATATCACTTCATCAGCTTCTGGATATCCAGAAGCTTTGAAAAGGATATCCAGAAGCTTTGGAAAGGATATCCAGAAACCAAATATTTTTTCTGGATATCCTTTACAAAGCTTCTGGATATCCATATTCAATGTTCTGGATATCCAGAAGCTTTGTAAAGGATATCCAAAAAAAAATACTTGGTTTCTGGATATCCTTTACAAAGCTTCTGGATATCCATTTCAAAGCTTCTGGATATCCAGAAGCTTTGTAAAGGATATCCAGAAACTGGCTACTTACGTCGCGCGACATAATAAGCCCCGTTTCTCCATACGCGACGGAGAAACGCGTTTCTCCCCAGACGCACTCTTAATTACCTGGTTTATTGATTGGAAAAAGTTGGAAAGTTTAGCGGGTCAATAACCAGGTAGGCTTGGGCCGGTTCTGCCAATTTGTGCTCAGCCCTTTGTTTCAGCAGCAAGTTTGCACCCTCGGACCAGCTCCCTTTTCTTTTGGGTAAATGTCAAAATATATTCTACAAATTTATTCATTGTAATCTTAACCTTGTACAAATAATAATGCGTAAAAAATCATGTTCAAGGTATTTTGTTGCAATTTAAACCTTTTTTCAATTAGTCGTTAAAAAATAATTTAATGTCTAATTTGTAATTTTTCTCAAAAAAGTATTATTTTTATTAGATTTTTCATTCTTTGACTAATAGAAAAGCTTCTGAAAGATAATATATTTAAAAATTGTGTCAACTCATTTACAAAATTTTATACAATTTTTAGTCAACTATAATAGAGTCAACTCATTTTTAGATGTTATTAATTAAAATTTTATTATACTCGAAAATATTTACAGATGTGTATGTTACTCTTAACTTCAAACACTAGAATAATACTCTTTGTTTAATTTTTATAATAAAGAACTAACAAAATAAAAAATTAAATAAATAGTAAAAATATTTTCATTAAGTAATTATATCCTTTAACATTGAAATAGAATAATGACACTACCAACTAGAAGGTCAATTTTGCTAAAAAAAAAAAAGAAGGTTCAATTATAAATATTTTTATGAATAAGTAAATTCTTGTAATTCATATAATTAAATTTTATAAGATGTTAGCCATATTTAAAAATTACAATTTAAATATTAGGTAAAGAATCAACCTTGTTAGACTGGATTCAATTTTATTTTAGAATTTTAGGAATGGGTCACACTTTTAGACTTAATTCATATTTTTTATTATCTTTTATTTTATAACTATGACTAACATGTTAAAAAAAATGAATTTGTTTTAAATTTTGTATAGAGTTGACTCAACTTTTTTTAAAATTTTGTGAATAAGATGACTCAATTTTTAATATTTTATATTTTAATAAATTTTTCAATTAGTCAAAGAAAAAAAATCTAATAAAGATTACTTCATCCATTAGAAAATGAATACGTATTTTTTACGCAATTATAATTTTTACAATGTTTAAATTGCAATAAATAAACTTCTAAAGGTTTATTACACAATTGTCACTTTTTTGATGAAATTATAAATTGGATAAATTTAGGGGGTGTAAGTATACTTTTATAACTTACTTTTTAACGATTAACTGGTTGAAGGTTTAAATTGTAGCAAAATTTCATGTACAAGGTTTTTTACGTAGTTATATTTGTAAAAGGTTTAAATTGCATTGAATAAACTTGTTTAAGGTTTATTTTGCAATTAACTCGACAAAGTATAGTTAAAGTTTTGGGGCAAAAAAAAAAAGTTAGGGGCAATATGCTAATTAGGGTTTAGTGTTCTAATTTTACTAATTTGAGATCTGAAATTAAAAAGTTAGTTTATAAGTTTTTTTTTTATTGAATTAAAAAAAAAAACAATTAACTGCCAATATGTCTCGTAAATATAAACTTATGAAGTTAGTTTGGTAATTAATGTTGGCACAACTCCAATAATAATGAGATTCAATTTTTATCTATTAATTAATGTGATCTACTTGTTATTAGTTCTAAAATTATGATAAGTACTTTTTTCACATCTATCAAATAATACAATATACTAAAAAAAATCCTAATGCTGTTTAAATTCCTAACGAAATTGTGAAGTGATAAGTGAAGTGTTATTTATTTAACATAGTTAGCAACTTTTTGGATAAAATTAGGCTCCGTTTGTTTTGGGGGAAAATATTTTTCGTCGAATATTTTTCCCATTTTTTGATATTTATTAGCAATCGAAAAATAAATTCAAAATAAAAGATTTTTCGGTCAATGAAAAATAGTCTTATTTTCTAAAGAAAATAACTTCCAAATTTCTTCTTTTCAAAATATTTTTTGAAAAAATGTTTATTAACACCATCACTCTCACCCACCCACCCTCCCTCAATTTTTTGCTCATATTAATTTTTTTATCAACACTCCTGTCGCCCCTCCAACCCCCCTACCCACACCTTTCCCGTCATTTTTTTCCTCATATTATTTTTTTATCAACTCTATTGCCGCCCCTCCAACCCCTCCCCCCCCATGTCAAAAAAAAAAATGTACTTGTATACAAATTATTTTTTGTCAACTCACATGTCGCCTCTTCATCCTAAGCTCCCCTTAACCTCTCCCACCCACCCACCCCACCTCCTCCCTCCCCTCCCTATCATTTTTTTTTAACGCAAATTAAAATTATTTTTCAATAACTCCCCTGAACGCACCTTATAAAAGACCCCACCCTTCCGTAAATTTCTTTTTACTTATATTAAAATTAATTTTTAATAACTACCTCAATAATCCCCACCCTCACACCCTATCCTACCCACCCCAACCCCCTACCTATCCGCCTCATTTCCACTACTATACTTTATCCTGATTCTAACCCTAACCTCTACCTCACGGTCCTCACCCTCTCCCCACCACCTAGCCTACCCCTATCCCCCCATCCACTAACCTTATCTACCCCATTTTTGTGTTTTTAATATAAAATGTTATTTTTATATTTACCAAACAGATAAAAATGACTTCACCAAACAATCAAATGTTATTTTCTGAAAAACGCAATTATTTTTCAGAAAATGTTTCCTGTAAACAAACGGATAAACTTTTGTAAAAAATATTAATAGTAGCTTCCTCATCATTCCTCCCAAACCTCGCCACCACCTCACCACCACATCCACCATCCCTCCCAAATTCGGCCACCACCACACCATCTTCCCTCTAAAATCCAACCACCACCATGCAATTTTTATACAATTTCGTTCACATCAATAAAAAACCTCAGCCCATTCTCGCCCCAAAGTCTGACTCACTTAAATTAAATCCATTCTTGCTTTCTCCTTCACAAAATCCCAAGCTTCAAACAAACCCGCAATTTAAGCACATTTGCACACAGTCACATAATCTGAAGCTTCAATTAGACCACCACTACCCATCGCCACTAACCACCTCACAATTTGCAATTGAAATTTGGAATTTATAAATTTACTTTTCAATTGAAACAAACCACTGTATGTAAAGCCACTTAATTCACAATTTGTAACACACACATTAGTTTTGTTTTCAATTTAAGTTTGAAATATTCAAACACCCATCTACTCTGCTTTATCCCAAGGCAAAAAATAAAGATCAAAAGTCAATAGCCATCACCTCAATCGGGACGTTAAGATCTGATTCAATCAGTTCCATTGCGATACTTACCGCCATCGTCCTTGATGTGGTGTCGTTTCAGGTTGGGTAGTGGTTGAAGCTAGAATGGGCAAAGTGAGGGGAGAGGGGTCGAATCTTTAGGTGGGGGTGGAGGGGGCGGCGGTGGTCTAAAAACTTAGTTCTATCTGGGTAAGCTACTTGGTATTTTCTGAACGACATTAGCCTTTGATCATACAAATTTAACGCCATTTATCATTTTTTTTTTTGTATATTGCATTAATGGCAAATACTAAATACAGGAAACGAAATATACAGGAAAACAAGTAAATTATCAAAATAGCCTTTTGAACAGATAGGAAAAAGCGATAATGGATACCTGCAACAATTTATTAACATCGTCCTCTAAATCGAGCTCTACCTGCTACTGCTGCTGCTTCAAATTACAGGAAAAACGGCAATTTACATTGCTATTCCGACTACAAAGACGACGTAATTTTCGAGATTTAATCAATTGATGATGATAGGATTTGGAGTCGTTCGATGTGGCTAAACTGCACTGGGCTGCTGTTGTAAATTTGGTGATACCCCGTTGCAATCTAGATAAGAAATCAACACACCCATAAGCACAATAATGAAAGAATCACACACACAAGAACACAAGAGTTGTTTACCCGGTTCATTCAACACATGAACTACGTCCGGGGGCAATTGCCAAGCCAATATGTATTAGACACCTTCTAATATGTTGCTACACAACTACAATATGTTCTAGGTCGTATCTGTGTTTATATAGTTATACAAGGAAGCCCTAAATCAAAATTAAGAAGAGTTCTAATCAAAATAGGAAACAAAATCTGCTGCAGAAAAATCCTTCCCTAAGAGCGCGGTCGCCGCACAAAGACACCCAGAGCGGTCGCGCACGAATGGATTTCGCCAAGCTTCATTCTCTCGTCCAATCGCGCAGTCGCGCACATCCACTAGCGCGGCCGCCCTCAGCTCCAGAAACTCCTTCTTGATTTTCACCAACTCTTCCGACTTAGATCCCTTTTCTTCCTTGCAGTTTAGGATCCAAACCCAACAATCTCCCACCGGAGACTAAACTAACAAACATAGAAACACCCATCAACTCCCACCACGGAGTAATGACCTTCGAACACATTTCACCCCCCCATATTGGCTTGACACTACCGCACCTCTCCTCAAGTAATAAGGCGAGTTGAAACCAAGCGACGTTTCAACCTCTCCGTGTTAGATGGTTCTTGCCTCCCCAAATCAGCTTCTACCTTGATTTCTCCCCGCAAGTCTAACTTCGCCTTCTCCCTCCAGACCCACCTTCCTCGCAATGCTTCCCCTTGAAACTTGGACACACCTTGTTTCTTGCATCATCTTCTTTTGGTTTGATTACGCTCTCTGTTAGGGCACTTGGACATCCACACCGCGTTGATCAACTTTGTGTCCCCCCTAACATACCGTTTCTTGATGTCTCTCCTTTCTACACCAATAGGCCGGTTCTTTAGCCTCTTGCTCCCACCGGAACGAATATCGACATTGTAGGTAGAGTACAACATCTTCCCCTTAACCCCTTGAGCTATCACCTTAGCCCCTTTTGTGACTTCCCAAGACCCACCAATGAAAGACACACCATACCCTTCACTGTCAAGTTGTCCCACATAAATCCCTCTTCTCCTCAAATCCGGAACATGCATCACGTTTTGTAGTTGTAAAACAGCCCCGTTAGGTGTCTTCATCAGCACATCCCCCTTACCTTTGACCTTCAATGGTTGACCGTCACCAAGATAGACAACCCCAAAGTCTCCAGTTTTATACCGCTTCATTGATTCTGCATCCCCACTAGCATGACAAGAAGCTCCAGAATCCAACACCCAATCTTCACCCGACTGCTCCTCTCCTAGGATTAATACATCTTCACCATCATCCACCACGTGTGCACCACCATCTTTACCCGGACGGCATAACCGATATGACCTAATTCGCCACAATTGTAGCACTTGACCTTTTTCCCTTTTTCGGTCTTCCCTATTTCTCTCCACCCTAAGTGCCGCCCTATCTACGGAAGCTTCTCCCCTTTTCTCTTTCCTTTGCAACTACTCTTGAAGGATGAGATCTCTAACCTCCGTATACACCAATGTTTTCTGACGTACTAATCGTTGTGACAGTAACCTCCCAACTATCAGGCAATAATTTTAGTAGAAAACAAGCTAGCACTTAATCAGAGAAAGTAATATCAACACTTTTCAATTGGTCCACCATACCTTTGAAATTGCCGATATGACTTGCCGCTGTCTGCCCCTCTGATATCTTCGCATTCGCAAACCTCTTTATCAAATGCACCTTATTCATATTAGACGGCTTCTCATACATGTCTGACAGCGTTTGTAGTAACTCCACCGTTGTCTTGGCCTCCATATCGTTTCGTGCAACATCGTCGGTTAGAGCGCTCCTCACCGCTCCTAACGCCTTCCGATCCAACGTCTCCCAATCCCCTTGTGACATGTCTTCGGGCTTCTCCTTCAAAGGTCCATGAAGATCCTTACAATAAAGGTAATCTTCAATCCTTGTCCTCCAGAACGTGAAATTCACACCGTTGAATTTCTCGATTGAGTTCTTAATCTGATTGCTTCACCAAAATCCCCAAGAAAGCGATTCAAAATTAATCAACTAATGAAAAGATTTTGAATCCTCCGAACCAATGCTCTGATACCAGTTGTTGTAAATTTGGTGATACCCCGTTGCAATCTAGACAAGAAATCAACAAACCCACAAGCACAATAATGGAAGAATCACACACACAAGAACACAAGAGTTGTTTACCCGGTTCATTCAACACATGAACTACGTCCGGGGGCAATTGCCAAGCCAATATGTATTAGACACCTTCTAATATGTTGCTACACAACTACAATATGTTCTAGGTCGTATCTAGACGTGTCCACTTTTCAAACCGAACCGGCAAACCGGCCGGTTTTTAACCGGTCAAAACCGGTCAACCGGTTTAACCGTAACCGGTTTAACCGTAACCGATATTTACAAGGTTCGGTTTCGGTTTGTATTTTCAAAAACCGTGAACCGCCGGTTTTGAACCGCCGGTTTTATGCTCGGCCGAGCAAGACATTTTTTCCAGTAAGTCTTTACCATTTAACGGTCATGCTCGGCCGAGTCATATGAGTTGCTCGACCGAGGGGGTCATTTTCCAGTGTATTTAACCGGTCATGCCTCATGCTCGGCCGAGTCATATGAGTTGCTCGGCCGAGCAGAACGCTAGATATTAAAAAAAAGAGTATGCTCGACCGAGCAACACCAAAGACTCGGCCGAGCAGATCCAAACCGTCAAACCGGAGGTTAACCGGATAACCGTCGAAACCGTGAACCGCCTAAACCGTAACCGGTTTAGCCGGTTAGGCGGTTCGGTTCCGGTTGGCGATTTGGGGGTTGAAAACCGCCGGTTATAAACCGGCTAACCGCCGGTTTTATAAACCGGCCACGTCTAGTCGTATCTGTGTTTATATAGTTATACAAGGAAGCCCTAAATCAAAGTTAAGAAGAGTTCTAATCAAAATAGGAAACAAAATCTGCTGCAGAAAAATCCTCCCCGGCACGAGCGCGGTCGCGCAGCACACCCAGCGCGGTCGCGCACGAATGGATTTCGCCAAGCTTCATTCTTTGTCCAACTGCGCGGTCACGCACCTCCACTAGCGCGGCCGCCCTCAGCTCCAGAAACTCCTTCTTGATTTTCACCAACTCTTCCGACTTAGATCCCTTTTCTTCCTTGCAGTTTAGGATCCAAACCCAACAGCTGCGCCGACTACGGCGCCTCTATTTCTTGATGCGGTTACTTGCTCAAGCAATCGGAATCGCAGATTGGGGACGGATCTCGTGTGAGTTCACACGAGATGAGTCTCGTGTGAGTTCACACAAGATGAATATTTTGATAATTTTTTTGGTTCCTGTATTTTTCGTTTCCTGTATTTAACCATAGCATTAATCTATACAGTATAAATTATCAAAGTAAAGTACGTTATTTCAGAACTATTTACTATTTTACATTAATTGATAATTGGAGTTTAGTACATTGTATAGTTTAATAATTTTTTCGATTTTGTCAAATACTCTCTCCGTCTCACGATAATATGCAAAAAGATTCTTTTTGGGTGTCTCACAATAATCTGCACTTTCCTAAAATAAAAATGAGACCTACTTCTCTTTACTCACAACACTTTTCAAATTTACTATTTTCTCCACTCATTCTCCCTCTTATTTTACTTTTACAGTCACAACACTTCACCTTTATCACATTTTACCTTAATTTCCGTATCGGCACAAACAAAAAGTACATACATTTACATTTGTGGGACGGAGGGAGTATGTCTTTAAATTGACAAAATTTTAGAATAACATTATAACATTAGATCTCAGGTCGGGAATCCCATCACACCCGCACCAAATTTAGAAATCAATTTGGGAACCTACCTAAAATTATTTGAACACCATTTTATCATTTTATAAAATTGGAACATCAGATCCCAATTAGAACAATATTTCAAAACCCTTGCTTTATACTTTGAGACGAAAAGATAGTCCGACTTTGCTTTTTATTGGTCAGCCCACTTGAACTTTTGACCAAACTTTTACAAAAAATTTATTATCCACATGAAATTTAATATCAAGAACAATTTATGATTCAAGGACAGACAATTTTTATAAAATTTTGATGGAATTTCAAATGAATTGACGATAAAATATAATAGGATTATCTTTTCGGGACACATGCAATAACTCTAAAAAAAAAAAAAAAAAAAAAGAGTAAAACTGCAGGCCTAAATACTCTTTTTTTTTCCAGCAAAAAACCTTGTAGCTTTATTATCCGTCACTGAGAAAGGATAACAGAAAAACTGCAGGCCTAAATACCCTTGTAGCTTTATTATCCTTCACTGATCTCTTACATACTTGAGCAAAACAAGCAAGGCAACAACCAGAATAATCCCAAATGAGAAAGGATGACAGAAAAAAGGCTTAAACGAAATACAGAAACAATTCACAACCAAAAAAACAAAACACATTTGCATATAGTCAGTGTTGTCCCGGTTCTACAAAAGTTATCATCGCACGATAAACACACACACACACATAACATCAAGAACCTCAAAAGAGATGTTTACAATTTGGACGCACCAAGAGTACATACGCATATATACTCAAGAGCTAGCGCACAGACACACACACAAAAAAAACTAAATCACATACACAGGTGAACGACCAAAAGAATACATTAGAAGTAGCTACAAGAATGTTTCTAGAAAGGAAACTAACGGATGGTCCGGGCCATTAATATTGAGGAAGAACTCAAGTGGGGTGATGATAAAATTTTTGGTGAGAAAGTTTCTTCATGATGGTTTTGGTAGCTTGAGTTTAGGGACAATGGAAGTTTGTTCTCTAGTGAGCTGAATGGGAGGATTTGATTGGTGGATTGAACTCCATTCAATGGGCGTAGGCAGGCAAGGTGGCTGTGCTGTTGGCTATTGCAAATTGGAAGTTTGCTTGCCTGCATTGATGCCTCCTTCTCTTTAGGTACCGGAGCTCCTGTTGGGTCCTGCAAGCATAAAAAACAGTTAGAGAGAGAGAGAGGGGGGGGGGGATAGATTGCTCATAGATAGCTTATGGCATGTTTTAGTTGCATGTTTGCCAGTTAAAAGTCACACTGAATAAACAAGGAAAAGCAAACTGTTCAAAGATACATGCAGCATGAGCATAGAAGAAAGAACAAGGGAGACGGGGAAGAAAAATGAACCAGAGAGAAGTTAATTACATATTCTTTTACAGTTCACTATATTCTCGACACCTAATAAGATGGCCAATTTACCACAATCTTTAAAATTCTTTTGTTGTAATCTTCACTTTCTATTGGACAGGTTGACCAAACACAAGAGCTACCAAAGGTTTTTTTTTTTTTTTCCACAATAAAAACTGAACAAAGAAAGAAAGTTATGCACTGATTTATTGTTGGTAAACTAGAATTGGAATGTGGATGAGAGAAGACAAGTTGGTAAGAAATGTGGACAAAGCAGATATTTAGTGAAAAGAAACATACCCCAAGTACAAGGAAAGTGAAGGCTTGATTATCAGCTCCAAGATAGATTTCAATCAGCTTCCGTAAATCAGCAAGGGTTGCATCCTCCACAACCTTTAAAGTGGTTATTATCTTCCCAGGGTTCTCCTTAGAAGCCTCCCATTTCACAAACACTTCCAATGAAGTTGGCTTGTCACTTACAGGATCATAATTCTCCTTCAAACCCATGGAAATTTCATCAGAATCCCGATTTTCATTATCTCTCCTTTTGTTAGGAATCGGGGTACTCTTGTGCTGAGAAAGCTCTCTGTAATTCCCACATAGTGTGAATATGTTCTGGATTCTTAACTGTCTGGATGCGGCTGATTCTTCTTCGATCTCTGGGTTTTGTTGGCTAGAAATATTGGGATTGTTTAGAAAATCGAGAGCGGATGCAAAGTCAGTGTGGGAATCGAATCCAGAGTTAGAAGAATTATGAACTGGACTCGTATAGGAACGGACAATCTTTTCCTCTATCACCTCTTTCTGTACTTCTTCATCCACAACTTTTTCCCTATCTTCTTCCTCATCCTCTTCTTCCTCATACACAGTAGTCAAGAACGGTTTACTAACTGAAGATGCAGCAAGAAAATCATTACTTTCTTCACTTCTGAAACTGCTCATCTGAGGATATCCCACAATTGCTTGGATATTTCCATCTCGTTTTCCCATGTCCATATCCAAAGAATTAGCTAGATCCATTGATTTCTCCATCCCGGGATCCTCAGCAGCATATATATTCAATAGCCTCTTTGCAAAGCTGCTTCCTTCTAACTCAGATGACACATTTTCATCTTTTGAACAACATAATTCAGTCTCAATCTCCTCCAATCTCCTCCTTAGAGTTTCAAGCTCTTGTTGTTGTTGCAATATTTTCTCTTCCATTTTCCTCCGTTCCATTTCCACAATGTCATTAGCCATCTTCTTACATTCTTGTACCTTCTTCTCCAACTCACTTCTCAGCATCTGAGTCCTCTCATTAACCTTCAGATTAATCTCCTCTTCACTTGCTCCCGAACGTTTCTTCACTTCAGCTTCTGCTAGTTTGGCTCTTAATGCTGATATTTCTTCTTCTTTCTTCATCAGTTCTTTATTGGCCTCATTTTTCTCTTTTTCCCTAACTTTGTTCTCCATTTGTAATTTGTAAATGAACTGGTCCATGGCAGCAATCCTTGACCCCAAAATAACGGCTGATGAAGCGCCCTCTACACCATTATCTTTGATCGGTGTGTGAGGACCTCGGACTATGCATTTTGCCTTTGCACCATATTCAAGAGTAGAAATTGTCTTGTGCATCTCCTTGGGATCCGGGCTAGCACAGAGTATCATCAGAATTTTTGACTTGTCATCCTCAAAAGAATCCTAATGAATAAAAAAGGTCAAAGATCGCACAATATAAAGGGGAAATTATATAATCTGTAAGTCAATGCAGAATAACAATTACTCGTAGAAGTTATATTATAAAAGCAAAATTCACCTGTAGAAGCATGGTTAACTTGCTATCTCTGAAGGGGACATGTGAATCACCGTTGGCAATGGACTCGACCACTCTCTTCAGTGCAATATTTCCTTGGTTAATTTTTCCAGTCTACAAATCAAAATGAAAATACCAATCAGGAACAAAAACAAAATTTTGGTACTCCATCAATAACTAAAGGGAAAAACAGGTCAAGAAACATTAACCAATATAAATGGTGAAAAGTCTACCTGCATTTTTGCTTCCAGCCCAAGTTGACCCGCTTGCTCGATATTTTCTGACCCTGCCATGTCAACGAGCATAAGCCTTCCTCCAACAGTTGGAACATCAAGAATTATCTGCACAAACAGAGAAGAATATGTTACATTTAAGCACACTTTAATGAATTCCCTTTTTCTTACTTAGTACGGAACAGTAAATTTAATAGAGGGATACCATGCAGTGGCTACGAGAACTTCTCTCATTACAGAGAGTGCTTTTAACGATCCTTCTTTTTTCCACTTTTTGGATCTCTTTTGATATCTTTCCAGCTTCAGTTCCAGAGATAAAGGTTGCATTCTTTGCCTTCTTTCCCATAACTTCTAATTTTACCTACACAATTTCAGAGCAAAACTTATAAAACCAAGGCATACACATACCTAAGTGGCCTAGTATAACTGTAAGAAATGAAAATTAACAGTTTGAATAAGAGAATAATACATTTGGAAACCAGCGTAGTTATCCATAAAAGTAGAATATTTGACAAACTAAGGATTTAGCTAGAAACCTAACTAAATCAAACCAAAAGAAGAGAGGAAACATGAACTTAGCTTGTTAGGCGTTGTATAAATAAAAGTAGTAAACTTGACAGACATCTTATAAGAAAAAGCAGAAGAAGAAACTAAGCTAGACAAACAATGTAGGATGATATTCAATCTAACATGATGTTACCCTCGTGACAAATTAATAGGCTAACCGGTAGCTTAATATCTGTCAACCAAGGATTTAACTAGACACTTAATTATATCTAATCAGAAAATGCAATCGTACATTCTACGCTTTCTGACTTCCCATAAGTCATGAAATTGATAGATTAACAAGCAGCTGAACAACTGTCAAGCCCTATAATTTAGCTTCAGACTGAGTAATTTTGATGACAGGTACATTACTCCTCTAACAAACAGTTGAATAATCATGAGCTAGAATACTCATCAGCATCAGAGCATTGGTATATATCAGATTTCAGTATCTTTCTTCCCGAAAAATCTAGCCTATCGATGCGAGTTTCAAACAGAAATTAACAGACATATTTGCATATCCACAAACCCACAATTTCAATCAACAAAGTGATATGATCAAGTAATATTTACCAAGTTCGGACTTAATGAAAAGACCTATTATGTCAAAGGAAATCATTAAGTAAAACTTTAGAACAAACAAAATCATGCCAATAACCATATACAGTGTCTAAATTCAAAATTGCACAATTAAACAGAAATCTTGCTTTTTGAGATAAAACATAAAATGATTCTGAAGAATCGCACCTTTGAAGCATTTCCCTTTGACCACCCGAGGCTAAAACCTCCACCACCACTAGTAGATAACAAATCATATATCTCTTCATTGTAAATCTCTAAAACGGATACTTGTACAAAAGTACCCACTGCAACCTTCTGATCATCAGCAACCTCGTTACTGTTTTCCTCATCCCCATTTCCCAAAATGCTCTTCAAGGACTTATACACAATTCCAGGCTGTTTCGCACACCCAAACATCGTATGACTTTTTCCCGAACCCGTAGGCCCATACATCATGATTGTGCACTTATCACCCAATTTAACACCGTTAATTCTTGACTCAACAAATTTCTTATAAAAACCATCAAGATCTTGGTCCTCAGACGAAGAAACCCCATCTAAGGTAAAATCCCGGTATCCAATTTCTGTCCTGACCCTAACAGACTGGCGGTCGGGATTCAATTGCAGGGCAGAGACGGTTTTTCCTTCTGCTCAGGGTAGTCTCGAATACGGCCGATAACCTCTACCGGATGGTCAGGGGGCTGAGTATTTTTGAGATCGGTGGAATTAGGGTTTGGGGAGGGTTTGGCCATGGTGAAATTGAGTCGGTGTTGGTGTTTCGATTTGGGCGTTCTTGAATGATGGTTTGATTTAGATGACGGGGTTGTGAAATTGGATTTGGAAGGTGTGGGTGCCATGATCTTTAAGGATTTTCTTGGCAGACAAACGGAGTTAATTGCACAATTACTGCAGATAAATCTGAAATATTCAAGATTCTGGATTTAAACCCAGGTCATAGAGAGAGAGAGAGAGAGAGAGAGAGAGAGAGAGAGAGAGAGAGAAAGATGAAAGATTGAGAGAGATTGGGGGAGGAGACGAATTGATGTGAAAATGGAAATGGGGTTTTTGATTTTTGAAAGTTTGATTTTGAGTAAAATGTAGCCGTTATGTTATGAGCTCTAACGTCTATATACTGAAGGATATACGAAAAGGGACGCCTTTTCTCATCAATTTCCTCGTGAATTAATCGGTGACTGATCCAATTGGGCTGGGCTGGGCTGGGCTGAGCTGAGCTGCGATTGTTGAAATTTAAGCCCAACATTTCTATGTTTACAACCTCTTGACAAAAATGTTTAAAATAAATACTTACATATTCCTTCCTCCCAAAATAATCTTTCTATTTATTTATTATTATTAAGAAAAAAAAAGAGCAATAAATTTAAAATAATTAATTATTTTAATTAAAATTTAAAACTTGTTATTGATATATCATAATAAATACTATTAATAATAATTTTTTGATGTTTACCAAAATAATCAATTTAACCTAAATTTATTCCCCAAGCACCTCCGCATAAAATAAAAAATAGATTATTTTGGAATGCAGCCAATCAAATTATATACTCCCGCCATCTCAACCCAATGGAGACTTATTTCTTTTTTGGTCCGTTCCAGCTCAATGGAGACTGCCCAAAATGAAAGGAAATTTTTACTATTTTCCCCACTCATTCTCTCTCCTATTTTACTTTTACACTCACAACAGGCAAATTCTAAATACAGGGAGTTTAAAATACAGGGATCCCGGGAAATTACTAATTTGCCCCTTTATATACCAATTTTTTTTTTTATCATTTCAAACACTCTCTCTCTCAGACTCTCCCTCTTCTCTGTGAACGAACGAGAGAAAGGCGATTTCAATCGACTCGCAACAACGGAAAAAGGAAAAATCGATAATGGTGAGAGTAAAAATCCCGGCGTCCCAACCCCGCCGCACTGGAGCCGACGCTACCGCCAAAGTAATCGTCGCCGGAGCGTCCTCTTCGACCGTGCCCGTAAAGAAGGTAAACTTAAACCTAATTTAATGGGACATCTCGAGTGAAACCACTCGAGATGAATCTCGAGTGGGTTTATACGAGATGTCTCGTATAAACCCACTCGAGATGCATCTCGAGTGGTTTCACTCGAGATGTCATCCCACTGTTGTTGTTGATTTGTGTTAGATTGTTTAAAATTGAATCCAAGTTTTGGCATAAAGCTGGGTAGCAATGAACTGGGTTTTAATGGGACATCTCGAGTGAAACCACTCGAGATGCATCTCGAGTGGGTTTATACGAGATGTCTCGTATAAACCCACTCGAGATGCATCTCGAGTGGTTTCACTCGAGATGTCATCCCACTGTTGTTGTTGATTTGTGTTAGATTGTTTAAAATTGAATCCAAGTTTTGGCATAAACTGGGTAGCAATGAACTGGGTTTTAATGGGACATCTCGAGTGAAACCACTCGAGATGCATCTCGAGTGGGTTTATACGAGATGTCTCGTATAAACCCACTCGAGATGCATCTCGAGTGGTTTCACACGAGATGTCTCTAATGTATTGTCTCTCTCTTATTTGTGTTTTTGTAGGCACGTGAACCTATGACCGTTTCGGCTAGAAAGAGGAAGGGCGATAAGCGTTTGGAGAGAGAAGAAAACCGGAGGAAGGCCGGCACGAGGAGCCACACTGATGAGCATGAGGAGGAGGAGGCGGTCGATAGGGATAGTGGGGAGGAGGAGGAGGATAGTTCGATGGGGAGGAGGAGGAGGATAGTTCTGATGGGGAGGAGGAGAGTGATAGTTCTGGTGGTGGAGGTGGAGGTGGAGGTGGAGGTGGAGGTGGAGATGGAGATGATGATGATGGTGGAGGTGGAGGTGAGGAGGAGGTGGAGGAGGAGCGGGAGGAGGAGGAGGATATAGTAGAGCCTCCTAGACCACCGAGACATGGGAGGAGGCGGGGTCGGGTTGTGGCTATCGGGCGGGGACGGGGAGGAGGCGGGGTGTGGAGGGCGACCATCATGGCGGCTTGAGAGGGACCACTGGTGGTGGCCCGAGAGGATGTTTCCTTGCTATACGGGTTCGGTGATCACCGAGCCGGACAGATTTGGAGTGACTCCATTAGTGAGTCATTAGTGACTTTCCAGACGAGGCGACGCATCTGGATAGGTAAGCTACTAATTAATGTGATATGTTTAAAATCTTGAAGTCATTTATACCACACACACACCGTAAATATTCCTTTACTTATCCCATGCCGTTTCTCGAGAATTGATTATATTTTTTGTTTCGAATCAACGGGTTCGACCGTGATGCGCATCCGGCCGCCGATAGAGCCCGGGCCGGCCCTCGTGGATGCGTCGGGCCTCCAGCAGCTGCACGGTGCGGTCATTCGTAGGCCGAACCATGCGGCTGCTACGGCATTTTTGGAACGGTGGTCTCACGAGACTAACTCGTTCCATATGCCTTGGGGAGATGACGATCACGCTGCATGACGTCTTTCATATCCTAGGTATGTTGTTGTTATATACTACACTCCGTCCCGCACGACTTAGGATTTTGGTCAACTTGAGTTCACTTTGACCGAGTAATTTAAACAAAAAATAATTATCCAAATAAAATTCTAAAAATTGTTATTGTATCAAGCCTATATGGCTGTCTACATTCATGTCGGCATTCTTGTTTATTTTTATAAATTCATCTCTTATCTTGAAATGTTTATGTTCATTTTCATTTTACGGGTATCATTTGTGTAGGCCGACACTGTTCGGTATCCGGACCTGCGACCTATCAGGCATCCGTAGCCACCTCCGGTTGATCGGCTGGGTACTCATTGAGGGAGGTCGAGCGCCTATTTACTCGGCGTAGAGGGGCATGACGGATGCCCGGCGTGCGTCCGCGTATATCTGCACCTATTGGGTTGCACGATGTTCGTGGACAAGAGCGGGATAAGGTGCCGCGGCCTACCTTCCCCTTTGCGTGGATCTAGACGGCCTCCCCACTCTCTCACGGGGATCAGCCACTTTGGCATATATGTACCGAGAGTTGGGAAGGCGTCCGATCCGGATGCAAGCAGATGGGCGGTTGTGCGGCTCTCCTAGAGGTACATCTTACTCCATTCACTTTCTTTTTACCGTCTACTCCCCCCACCTCTGTTATTAAATGTTGCATTTGAGTAGTTTTTAATACTTTTTACATACATATCGAGGCTGGATATACGAGTACTTTCCGGGTTTTCGGCGAGTTCTTGACCCGCGGTGGCCAGGGCAGCCGAGAGCCCGTAGATGGTCTCGTGATGATTCGGCTGGGAGGTCGTTCGATCATCTTGTGCGGTATCGCCGCATTCTTGACGGGATGGGGGCGACAGTGTGAGTTATTCATATTAAAGCTGTTATACGTTTTGTGGTGTCCTTCCTTCCGATATTATGTTGACTTTGCCTAACAATGTCTACTCACAGGTTATTTGGACTCCTTATGGGACCGGGTCGGACACGATCGCTGTTTCATACTACAGGGGTGTTATACGCTTCGTGACATCACCGAGGCGTATATGGCCGATCGTGTGACCGGGCGGTTCGGAGTACAGCAGAGGATCCCAGGCTGCCCCCATAGCGAGCGAGATATGCGTTTTGGCAAAGGGTCGAAGGGGTATCGAAGCATTATGGTGGTGACATAGATCGAGACTTGGGCAGATTGGGTTGAGTTTGGCATGGCGGAGTTCGGGGCCGATACCCGTTGGGGGCCACTATTTACAGGAGATCATCCGCGCTTTGTTCCTCACGTGACTCCGGATTATATGGCTTGGTTTCGGGCGAGGAGTCATATTCGGATAGCTAATCCGATACACGATCCCCGGTGACATTCCACCTCCCCACCTCCCAGGCGATGTTCCGCGGCTTTATGGTTGCGAGGCACGAGCTAGGCTACTGCCATTGCTGACGGATGAGAGGTTCCCAGAGGACGGCAGAGCTACTCTTAGAGAGATCTACGAGATGTTAGGAGGTCCCACTTAGGATTTATTTGTTTGCTTCAGTTTGAACTTGTAGTGGACACCTTTTTAGATTGTTTTAGTTTTGTTGTTGATGTTGTGTTGTAACTCCACTTCCTTTAATATTTTGACCAATGTCATAAGCATGAAAAAGTCTTAAAATGTCATCTAGATCTTAGAAAAAATTTAAAAAAAAATAAAAAACCTATACGTGTACCACTTTCAGATGCTCGGGACATATTCCTTAAAACCACTAAAAAATGGGACATTTTTGTAACTCCACTTCCATTAATATTTTGACCAATGTCATAAGCATGAAAAAGTCTTAAAATGTCATCTTGATCTTAGAAAAAATTTAACATAAAAATAAAAAACCTATACGTGTACCACTTTCAGATGCTCGGGACATATTCCTTAAAACCACTAAAAAATGGGACATTTTTGTAACTCCACTTCCTTTAATATTTTGACCAATGTCATAAGCATGAAAAAGTCTTAAAATGTCATCTAGATCTTAGAAAAAATTTAAAAAAAAATAAAAAACCTATACGTGTACCACTTTTCGGATGCTCGGGACATATTCCTTAAAACCCTAAAAAATGGGACATTTTTGTAACTCCACTTCCTTTAATATTTTGACCAATGTCATAAGCATGAAAAAGTCTTAAAATGTCATCTAGATCTTAGAAAAAATTTAAAAAAAATAAAAAACCTATACGTGTACCACTTTCGGATGCTCGGGACATATTCCTTAAAACCCTAAAAAATGGGACATTTTTGTAACTCCACTTCCTTTAATATTTTGACCAATGTCATAAGCATGAAAAAGTCTTAAAATGTCATCTAGATCTTATAAAAAATTTAAAAAAATAAAAAACCTATACGTGTACCACTTTCGGATGCTCGGGACATATTCCTTAAAACCCTAAAAAATGGGACATTTTTGTAACTCCACTTCCTTTAATATTTTGACCAATGTCATAAGCAAGAAAAAGTCTTAAAATGTCATCTAGATCTTAGAAAAAATTTAAAAAAATAAAAAACCTATACGTGTACCACTTTCAGGATGCTCGGGACATATTCCTTAAAACCCTAAAAAATGGGACATTTTTGTAACTCCACTTCCTTTAATATTTTGACCAACGTCATAAGCATGAAAAAGTCTTAAAATGTCATCTAGATCTTAGAAAAATTTAAAAAAATAAAAAACCTATACGTGTACCACTTTCAGGATGCTCGGGACATATTCCTTAAAACCCTAAAAAATGGGACATTTTTGTAACTCCACTTCCTTTAATATTTTGACCAATGTCATAAGCATGAAAAAGTCTTAAAATGTCATCTAGATCTTAGAAAAAATTTAAAAAAATAAAAAACCTATACGTGTACCACTTTCGGATGCTCGGGACATATTCCTTAAAACCCTAAAAAATGGGACATTTTTGTAACTCCACTTCCTTTAATATTTTGACCAATGTCATAAGCATGAAAAAGTCTTAAAATGTCATCTAGATCTTATAAAAAATTTAAAAAAAAATAAAAAACCTATACGTGTACCACTTTCAGATGCTCGGGACATATTCCTTAAAACCCTAAAAAATGGGACATTTTTGTAACTCCACTTCCTTTAATATTTTGACCAATGTCATAAGCATGAAAAAGTCTTAAAATGTCATCTAGATCTTAGAAAAAATTTAACAAACAATAACAAACCTATACGTGTACCACTTTCGGATGCTCGGGACATATTCCTTAAAACCCTAAAAATGGGACATTTTTGTAACTCCACTTCCTTTAATATTTTGACCAATGTCATAAGCATGAAAAAGTCTTAAAATGTCATCTAGATCTTATAAAAAATTTAAAAAAAAATAAAAAACCTATATTTATGGAAAATATGACATCTCGTGTATATTAACACGAGATATCTATATGAAATCTCGTGTATAACTACACGAGATGATATTTGAACATCTCGTGTAGACCTGCACGAGACGCGTCTAAATTTCCATAAATCGTTGCGTTGAAAGGAATTTGACGTTTAAAATTCCGAACATAAATCCAGAAAACACACCAACGCCATTCTCATTCAAAAATTCAATTTTTTAAGTTCATAACATGGATTCCTCAAATAATAACATGGATTCCTCACATAATTCTCCCCAAAGTTCTCCAAGTTTCAATGATTATGCCTCACAAACTTCTCCACAAAATTCTTATGATTGTGTTGACCTTGATACGATAGATTTTCTCATTGATGAAGAAGAAGAAATCTTACAAAATATTCCTCCACATCAACATTCTCCAAGTGTCAATGATCCTAGCTTCGATGAAGTAAGTTGTTAATTTTTTTTTTTGTGTATTGTGATCAAAATAAAAATAAAAATCCCATCTTGTTTTAAAAATCCCATCTTGTTTTTTTTTAAACTGTACACGGGGACATCTCGGGTAAATACACTCGAGATGCATCTCGAGTGAGTTTACTCGAGATGTGTCTCGTGTAATATTACTCGAGATGTGTCTCGAGTGGATATACCGAGATACATCTTGGATCTGGAAGCGGCGATACTACCGTATTTGTATTTTGCAGGGTTCCTACCCGGACATCCGTGATGAATTAACTACATCACAAACATTTCAAACTCGGGCTGAGCTTCTTGCCCGTACAAGCCATCGCGAGGCGCCGTAATATATACCTTGTTATAAAGGACTCGAAGAATAGACGTGGAAATGTTCTTGCGTACGCAAACATAATTTGTCATTTTGGTGGACAACACGGGGCCGGAAGATCAATGAACAAAAGGAAGACAAGTACGAAGAAAAGGGATTGCACTTTTAGACTATATGCCAAAGAAAGGGGTGGTGATGGGTTATGGGGTTATGTTGTGAAGAATGGGGTGCATAATCATGAATTTCCTAAGTATCGGAAGGGTTTCTGTCGGGAAATTGACACCCGGTGAATACGCGGCGGTTTGTACCGCGAGCGAATGTTCGTTGCGTCCGAATAACATAGTAGGAATGTTAAAGATGCAAGATGAGACGAACGTCGGCACTCCGATGCACGTTCGCAACGCGATCACAAAGTATAGAGAAGGAGAAAGACGAGGGAGGACCGCGCTTCAACATTTCCTAAAATTGCTCGCCGATGATGGGTATACATACTTCATGAGGATTGACCACGAGAGTGGCACGATCGGAGATATATTCTTCGCTCACCCTACTGACATTGAAGATTCTTAAGCTGTTTCCGTATGTTATCGAGGGTATTTGCACCTTCAACACCAAGCTGCTACGGATTGTACTTCTTGCAGATTGTGGGGTTTACTTCTACCGGCCATAATTTCACAATCGCGTCTGTGTTCCTCAGGCATCAGAGTACGGGTGATTATAAATGGGTATTGGAATGTTTGCTCAGTCTGTTTACACCTCCTCAGTTGCCTACAGTTTTTGTCACAGATCGGGAGTTGGGTTTCATCGGTGCTATCCGTTTAGTTTTTCCCCACACCGCACACATCTTGTGTCGGAGGCATATAGAGATGAATGTTAGAGAGCGTGGGTTGAAAGAAACCGGTAGCATTGACTTTGCAGAGTCGTTCATGAGGAGGTTCAATAAAGCAATCTCAGCCTCTACCTCCGACGAATGGGATGAACGTTGGAAGAATTTTCTTGTCGATTACAAATCTTACCCTAAATTATTGGATTACCTCCGCGATACCTGGATTACTCCGTACGCTCGGAATATTCTGTCCATGCACACGGATGTGTTGAAACACTTTGGGACCCATACAACAAACAGGTGTGAGGGTGAGCATAACAGGTTGAAGAAGGCATTGGAGAGTGCTTCTTCTACTTATGACACGATCTTCAAGACGACTCGTAGAATCTTTCATATCCAGCTAACAAATATCAAGCAGTTTATGAATAGAGCGAAGACCAGAACTCCACTTGATTTGGATAAACTTAATCTGTTTCGCAACCTATTGACTAGAGTGTCAGTACATGGTTTGGATCTTATCAGAAAGGAGCGGTCTCGAATTCAGACACTCAAGTATGGTCGTACTCCGGGTTATGTCATCAATGAGGCTGATTGCGGGTGTTACATCAGGCGGACACATGGACTTCCCTGTTCCCATGAGATTTCACATATAGAGGAGCGTGGGGACGGATTGAGCTTTCCATGATTGATGAGTTACGGAAGAAGTTGGACATTGAAGTGGACACCCGTTCATCCGAGGATCCTACATAGATATCGGCAGTTTTCGAGATGTGTTGGCTAGAGTTGAGACAGCACCTGAACCGGTAAGGAGAAGGTTATTATGGCGAGATGGAAGAAGGGCGTAATCACCACGCGATGGTTGCTTCCGAGCTAGATCATACTTCAAAGGCGAATCAACCCCGACCCGGAAGTTCAAGAGAACCGTCGAATTGGGAGCATACAAACAACTTTTATGGAGTCCCCGCTACACCGCCCTCGACTAGAAAAGGGTATGTATTTTCATGCAAATTATGCCTCAAATCTTTGGGTGTTTGTTGTACATTTGACACTGCTTCTCACACTTCTTTTTATTTTTCCACTGTTTCAGTCTAGATGTGCATTCATGGCATCAACCCAAGGGAGTTTGGATGCCACGCGCAAACGGAAATCACCTACCAAACCCACACCATCAACCCCTGCTAGTACTCCTACGTCTCATCCACCGCTAGCTCCTTCCTGGTCGTGGGAGAGGACGGGGTCGAGGTCGAGGTCGAGGTCGAGGACGGGGTCGAGGACGGGATCGTGGTCGAGGGGCGTGGAGAGGGAAATGGACATCCCAATCACACTAGTATATACGACTCCGCGTACTTGGCGTATTTTCCGCCTTTCATTATCCCTTATATTGGAGGCATCACCAACGTCAAAGGAGATGGTCATTGTGGCTATAGAGCCGTAGCATTACAAATATACGGAGATGAGGAGTCGTGGGGCCGAGTTCGCTCGTAATGTTACACAGAGGTGCGTGATCACCAAGAGCTTTATGAGAGAGTTCTATCTTGGATACCGGTATCGGAGCATTACGTAAGCTTGCTTGTTATGAACCGTGGGCGCCCGACTATTATTGGATGACGCTCCCGAGGTTGGGCACATCATTGCCACGAGGTATAACGTGGCGTTTATTTCGTACGGATCTAGCGGTGGCAACTTATGCCTTCCGGTGACCGTACGTGCGGGAGTACAACCACCGACGGACACGGTTGTCTTTGGGACAAGTCCCCACCCATTTTATAGCGGTATGATACTTTACTTTATCATCTATATTATATTAGTTATATTTTGTTGTCCTACTTATAGTCGTTATATTTGATGGCCTTGTATTTAGCTGTTAATGCTTTTGCGGCTTCACATGTTAGGCAATGATTACCCCATTCCACCAACACCGCTCCCTTGGAGGTCCCAATGTGATCCAAGCGCAAGGCAACCGCACCTCCCATACCAAGATAGGACATGAGTACGGTCGACTATATGAGGAGGACAAATGATGCAAGAAGACAAAGATTACATTTGGGATAGTATATGTGTTATGGTTTTTTATTTATCCACTTTGTATGAATGTTTGAATTAATTGCTTTCGTTTCGTAAACACTTTCATTTCGTAAACAATTTGGCGATACTATACGTGTAATGGTATATTCATCCCTCCCATGGTTTTTGTGGAGATGTCCTATCACATTCACAATCAAATTTTATTCCAAGTTCAGTCTCTTGTTAGCTTTTCCTGTTGCTGAAGTGAAACATTAGCCTCTGATGCATATCTCGTGCCAGTCTACCCGAGATGTCCTCTTGTATCTCGGGTAGACTTACACGACATAAATCTCGTGTAAATGTACCCGAGATATGTCGTGTAAGTCTACCCGAGATGTAAGAGGACATCTCGGGTAGACTTACACGAGACGGGCAGGGGCAGCGATGGAACAAATTAGATCCCTGTATTTAAGATCCCTGTATATAAATATATCCCTCACAACACTAATCAAATCACTATTCCTCCCACTCATTCTCTCTCCTATTTAATTTTTCATACTCACAACATTTTCTTTCACTTTTTATCTCTCTTACTTTTTCTTAATCTGTGTACCAAAAAATTTGGTATTAATTTGGTATATATATATATATATATATATACACTCCCTCCGTCCCACATTATCTTACCAATTTTGTTATTTTGGGTATATATATATATATATATATATATATATATATATATATATATATACATACACACTCCCTCCGTCCCATATTATCTTGCCCATTTTGTTATTTTGGACGTCCCACTTTAAAGTCCTAATTTTCTAAAAAGGAAAGTTTTTAATACTTCTTTATTCATGGGACCCACTTGTCATACTTACAACAACTATCCACTTACTATTCCCTATCCCACTTTCTCTCTCTACACACTCACAACTCCTACTTTAATAATATTATATATATTCACTCCTTATTTTTCATTCTCAACAGTAAATGAGTAACTTAATATGGGACGGAGAGAGTATATATATATAAAAGTGACGGGCATGCCCAATAAACAAAGCCCAACGTTTTGATCACTTCAAAGCTACAACAAACAAATGAATAGGCTTACCCAACTGACACAATCCTATCGGTCCACCTACATAGATCTGCCGATCAATCGCATTATCCGACCTTCCTTAACCCCGATCTAGCTTCGTACGACATACGATCTCCTACTTGTACAATATCTGCCTAGCCAAGGCACGAGGTTAGGTCGAACTCGAATACTCAGACAACCTCGACCAAACAACACACGTGCGTTTATACACGACTCAATTCGTAACCGTCTCCTATAATCACGAAGACCGTTACGCCAGCATTATCTCCGCGATTCAAGAGATTTATCATGATCCTACGACACTACTATATAAACCATACTACATACAACGTAAAAAGATAATGTCATATTCACTGTTTGAGATTCAATATAGTTTATTACGAACTAAACACTATATCTCATCATCACGCCGGAGAGTATTAGCCGTAGATAATTCCGGCTAGTCGTTTTTAGTGGTTTCAGGTCACATTTGCTGGATTATACCTTATTGTTGGATTAAGGCTGATCCAGACTGTTTCCTACATCATCAGTTTGGTTCCATTGTTGGGAACGATAACAATAGACCTTGAAACCTTACGAAAACACAAAACATGGTATCTGAAAGATATACAGCCACCGCCTCGAGTGAACTAATTAATGATGATGCTGGAGGGAACAACCAAGGCACGGGTACGTGTGCGGGGAATCGTATTGCCAACTTGCCTCCTCCCCTATCTGGGCACATCACTAGGAGGGCCACCCGTTCCAACAGTGTGTCCGATGGGATGGGGTTGCAAGATAGGAGGAAAGAAAAAGGCCCATGCCTAACCAAGGAGTAAGCCAGCAGGCTAAGAGGATCAAAACGGGTCAAACAATTGCAGGCGACATTCCAGGTCCCGCAGTTTCTCACCTTAGTATGAAGTAAATCTTGCTAGAACGAGCTAGATTGCTACACGATTTGCTCGAGATGCAAAATGAGTTGCTCGAGCTACCAGAGTCTCCTAAAAAGAACGACAAAATTTAACATGATAAATGAATTTAACATTTATAAAAAACTGATATATTAATTAATCAATTATAAACAAATGATAATGATAAGTGTCATTTAAAAAAATTAAAAAAATAAATAAATAAAGAAGCTTTTTGTAATATTCAAGGAGTTTTTTGTAATTTCCTACTTATGTGATTTTATTTTGTAATATTCATATTTTAAAAGTAGTTTTTGGTAAATTTTCCTATTATTTACTATTTTTTTTAAAATATTCAAGAAAATATTTTATTTTCATTTTTTTTAATGAAAAATCAAATTCAATGAAATTGATCATTAAAATCAAACTGAATTTGTGATGGTTTGTTTTCACTTATTTTTAGCGACTTATGGCTTTCGACTTAAAATAAGTAATAATTGTAGTGTTTTTTTTTACTTATAAACCAAAAGTCAATAAGGGAATTACAATCAATCTGTTGTATAAATAATTAAAAGCCAAATAACCCAAAAAAAATATTGTTTTTTTTTTTCACATATATGGAACACATCTATATTTACTTTTAATAACAAAATTATATCCCCAAAGTATTCACCCTTTTCATATATTATTTATGGTAGTTTTAATTTTAGCAAAAATATGTGATTGTATTAAGTATAAGATTCAGCAACTAACTAAAAATTAAGTCTTTATTTTTCATATATTTTTTGGCATAGTATTGCGACAAATATTTTGTTGATTTCATTACTTTATTTTTTTTTTGTTTCTTTTAAAATTTATATATTTTATATTTTTTTCTATGTTAAGGATACATTTTGGAAAGAAAAAAAGTCTTTCATTTTTAATAAAAAAATCATTTATTTTGAAACGCATGTGATCATTTTTTAAGTTTTTTTTTTCTTTCAAGATTGTTGTATTTTAAATATGTAGATGAAATTCTATAATTTTGAAATGTAATATGGTTTTATTTCAAATTGTCTTATTTTTTAGTAGATGTAATTATAAATTTGTTAAAAAATATTATGAATTCATATATTATACTTGAAATACAAAATAAATAATAATTTAATATATGCTTTGATTTTATTATTTTAATAAATGTGTAAGACTATATTTTATTTCAATCAAAATAATTTATACTCCCTCCGTTCCAGACCAAGGGTCCTACTTTTCTTTTTGGTCCGTCCTAAATCAAGAGTCATTTTCCTTAAATGGCAAGTTTTTGAATATATTTATACCCTTATAATTTAATATATTTACAAAAAAACCATTCATTATACCCTTATAATTTTAACATATTTACAAAAAAACCAATCATTAACTTACTATTCCTCTCACTCATTCTCTCTCCTATTAAAAAACCAATCATTAACTACTATTCCCTATCCCATATTACAAAAAAAACATTCATTATACCCTTATAAAGTTAACATATTTACAAAAAAATCAATCATTAACTACTATTCCCTATCCCACATTTAACTTTTATTCATTTTTTAAAAAATTTCTTAAGAAGCGTGAAATCCCCGGAGGACCCTCGATCTGGGACGAAAGGAGTATGATTTATCATAGGGTCGATCGTCATAAATAAAGCATATAGGTCAATTTATACATTAAGGGCAATTTAATATTCTTATTATAATTCGATACTCCCTCCGTTCCACATTTTTATAGACTTTTGGGTTTTGCACGGAAATTAAGGAGGAAATATTATATTGAAAGTGTTGTGAGTGTGAAAATAAAATAGGGGAGAGAATGAGTGGATATAATAATAAATTATAATGGTGATGTGAGTAATAAAATAATGTAGGAAAGAGAATGAGTGGAGGGAATAGTAAAGATTTCTTTTCATTTTAGGAAAATATATATTATTGTGGGACGTCCAAAAAGGAAAGTTTATATATTATTTGGGATGGAGGGAGTATATTAATTTTTTTCACAAACAAATACATTTAAGTTATAACAGTCATATAAGTTGCTTCAAAAAAGTTGAAACAAACATTATTCAATTCATCAGGTAGGTATCAGATATCATAAATTATCATCAATCAACTTTCATAAAGGAGTCTTTTATCCGGAAGGAAATATTATTTTTATCTTCGAAGATCTTGTTAGCATTATTAGCATCAATGAGTACGAATATAATATGAATTGGAGAGATTCATATGAAGATCACCAACCTTCAAGTTCCAACTCGTGGGACTTAAAGTAATGGTTTTGTTAGTGTAATCTGCAGGTGATATCGTAGATGATTTCCTAAGTGATATCGCAGATGATTTCCTGGACTGAAAATTATATAGTTGTATATTTCTTGTTTATTATTTAATGGACTAACGTGCTAATATGGTCTGTATAGTCTATGGTTTATGGTTGTATTTTAGGGTGCAATAGCATCAAAGAAGGAGCTAGACACATGTGGAAATTGGAAGAAATGAATTAATACATTTTATGTATTAATTCATAATTTTGGCATTCAACAACAACATGTATGTGGACTTTGTCAAAGGTTGTTGCTGAGTTATAGAAGAGGTACAAGGATGATAAAGCAAGGGAGTACAAGGCGTGGAAGCATGGCTTGAGGATTCAACAACTCGGTTGCTACAAAATAGGAAGTGGGAGCTAGAATTGTGGAAACAAATTAACCCACTCTCCCTACACTTCCTCCACGTGCAAGACCAGCCCCAAGGCTGTTATTGGAGTAGCCTTCAAGTATTTGAAGACTATAAATAAGCTTGGAAGGTTTATTTGAAGATATGCCAATTATTTCACATTCACACCTTCGAAAAGCTTAGAGATAGAGTTCTTTGTTTGGTTCTTTTTAATCCTTTCTCCCTTGTAATTTCGCACTTGATTACTTTGGTATCAAGGTGTGTGAAGGCTAGGATAGGATTCCGTTCTTTATCTCTTGTTCCATAGAGCTTAAAATAGATATAGCTATAGGGAACTTTCGGCTTTGTAACTTCATTCATAGTGATTATAAAGTCTTGCCTAAGAGGCACTCTCAAGTTATATTTATATAACTTGAGAAAAACAATTTTGGTGTTTTTATTCCGCTGCAAACTCTTTTACAAAATTGTTTTATTTTCGAAGTGTGTGTGTGTGCCATCCCAAGTGCTATCGTTGGTGCCGTTATCACCTTGGATATCACTTGTGATTCAAGCCGTGACATTTTCAATTGGTATCGAGCCTCTCACTTGACGATACTAAGTGTTTGGTCCTCTTTATCATGGCTTTTGATCCTGCAAATCCAAACCAAAAACGTCTTCCTGTTTTAGATGGTTCGAATTATGCATATTGGAAAATTCGCCTTCGCTCGCATATCAAATCAATTGATCTTCGAGCATGGCGATCTATAGTTCATGGGTACTCTCTTCCACTCTTACCTCCTGATGAGGATGGTGATGTTCGGAGTTAAACCTGAAGGTGAGTGGACGAATGAAGAGATCACTCTAGCTAACTATAATGAGAAAGCTCTTAATGCTATCTTTGAGTGGGTTGACATGCATATTTTTAAACTTATTCAAAATAGTTCCACAGCTCAAGAAGCTTGGGATATTTTACAAAGGTTTTGTGAAGGTGATTCTAGTGTGCGTGAAAACAAACTCAGAGGTCTTACTGGCAAATTTGAAAGGTTGAGAATGGGTGAAAGTGATACTATTTCCTCTTATTTTGAAAAACTATTTGACATTGCTAATGAGTGTCAACTTTTAGGTGAACCTTTTACAAACAAACAATTGGTTTCAAAGGCTATTAGAACTCTCCCTGAGCGTTTTAATATAAAAGTTTCATCTATAGAAGTAGGGCTGTAAACGAGCCGAGCCGAGCCGAGCTTTTGATGTTTCGAGCTCGAGCTCGTGAACTTTTAAACGAGCTCGAGCTTTTCTCGAGCTCGAGCTCGATCCCAGAATTCATGTTCGAGCTCGCCGAATCAAGTTTCGAGCTTTTCGCGAGCCGGCCATGAGCTTTTCGCGAGCTGCTCGAACTCGAGTATTAACGAGCCGAGCTCGAGCTTCGACTTATTTTTTGAAAAAAAATCTGAAATCGAACGAGCTTTATCGAGCCCTAATTCGAGTTGCAATCGAACTCGAGCCTAAACGAGCCAAGCTCGAGCTTGGTCTTTTAATTTGTCACTAAATATATATATTTTTAACAAAAAATTCATAATTCATCCGAGCTTTTAACGAGCCGAGCCCGAGTCGAGCTTAAACGAGTCGATCTCGAACAGAGCTCGTCGAACATACGAGCCGAACACGAGCCGGGCTCGAAAAAATGACGAACTTGAAATTCGGTTCGAGCTCGAGCTCGAGTTCGCCTCGAGCCCACTCGAACTCGAGCTTTTTTCGAGCCGAGCCCGAGTCGAGCTCGAACAGGCTCGGCTCGTGTAACAGCCCTATATAGAAGAGGCTCACAATCTTTCTACAATGGATATCAATTCCTTAATGAGCATTTTAAAAAATTTTGAGTCAAACCTTGCCGAGCAAAGTGAAGCTTCTAAGGGCAAGAGTGTTGCATTAAAAGTTCAATCCTCTAGTGGTTCAACTAATGAGGATGACGAAATTTTTGAGGAATTAGGTGAAGATGCCAGTGTTGCCTTACTTACCAGGAAATATAACTCAATGGTGAGAAAATTTAACAAAGAAAATGTGCAGGTAAAGGCTAAAGAGCAACAAGCCAAGGTGTACAATTCAATGCCCAAGAGGACATTTCCATCTACTCGTAAAGCGTGGTCCCATAAGGAGAGCATCATCGTATCAATCCATCCGATCCAAAATACCTTGAATCAATCCAATGTCATGCTTGCTCGGATGGGGTCATTACTCAAATGAGTGTGCTAACACTCTAAGGAAGATGGGAAAGAACCTATGGGTTTCTCTCAAATGACAATGAGGATGAGGAGACCAATCAATCGAAGATTCAGATCAAACAGCAATGGTGGTCACAACCGTGACTCGGATTCTGCCAGTGATACCCCAGGTGATATCCAAAATGGGATAGCACCCGAGATATCATCCAACAGGTATACGATTTAAATTTGATAAATGTTTGTTTGTTTTGTGGGTTACATTAACATGGATGCGGAGTTGTTCACAAGATGAAAAGGAGTTCAACAAGGATGAACTCATTTGTGGTCTTAAGAACCTTTGCAAAGAATTGGTGGACGAATGGAAGAAAGAGAACAAGAAGGTAATCTCTCTGTCCAAAGAGGTTCAAGACCTAACTGATGGCTTGACTAGATTGGAAGTTCAACTCACAAAGAAGGATGTGGAGCCGGACAAAGTCAAGAGCAAACTTACTCTTGCGAGACAACATTCAAGAAACTCAATACGAGTTCTACCAAGTTAGATGCAATTCTTGGGTTGTCCAAACCACTCAAGGCGGTATGAGTTTTCAAGAGTCTTTAAATGCTATTACATCTACTTTGTCTAATACTGAAGATAAGTTAATTTTTGTTAAAGAAAGAGATCATGTTGAACAAATATCTTCCCGATAAGTCTTCGACAAGGTAAAAATATGTAACTACTGTTACTCTCTTGGACATTTGAAAAATGATTGCAAAACTCTCTTAAAGAAACAGATCCAGTTCTGTGTGATACCCGAAGTGCTACCTAGCATGTCGATATCATTGTCGATCGAAGAAAAATTATCAAAGTAGAAAAGTGTGGAAACCTAAGTCTAACTTGATATGTGATGTTGTATGCACCGCCTTAAAAACTAATGTTGAAGGTTCATGGTATTTTGATAGTGGTTGTTCTCGCCATATGACCGGAACAAAAATATTTTTAAAGGAATATGAACCTATTCAAGGTGGTAGTGTAACATATGGTGGTGGTGGCAAGAGTAATATAGTAGGAAAAGGCGTATTAAATGTACCTGGATTTCCCGCCTTGAAAAATGTTTTGCATGTTGATGGACTGGTAACTAATTTAATTAGTATTAGCCAACTTTGTGATGACAACCTTGAAGTAAAATTCAATAAAAACACTTGTGAAGTTTTTGATTGTACCAATAATGTGTTATGACCGGTACTAGGTCAAGTAATAACCGTTATCTTGTTGAGGATAAACAAGTGTGTCATTCTGTGAGGGTTCGATGATGCTACCTTATGGCATCAAAAGTTGGGTCATGTCCATTTTCGTAACATTGTGAAACTCATTAATGCTTTGAAGCTATAAGAGGTATACCTAGTCTGGACATTAGTACAAAAATCATATGTGAAGATTGTTTAAAAGGTAAACAAACACGTGCTACCCATAGTGCTACCCAACATAATGAGGAGTATTCGGGACAACGCACCGTTTTCAATTAATGCATATGGATTTAATGGGTCCATTGAGGTAGACAAGCTTTAGGAGGTAAGAAATATACTTTTGTAATAGTTGATGATTTTTCTAGATTTACTTGGGTATATTTTTTAAAAGAAAAATCGAAACTTTTGAAAAGTTTAAAGTCTTACATGCTAAAATCAAAAACATGTTTTCTCGCTCTTATCATGCGAATAAGGTCCGATCATGGAACGGAGTTTGATAATTCATTGTTCTTTACTTTTTGTGAATTAAAAGGAATTAAACATGAGTTTTCTCGCTCCTAAAACACCTCAACAAAATGGGGTGGTGAAAGGAAAAATAGGACCTTACTTGAGATGGCACGTGTGATGTTGTTTTCAAAAAGAATTTCAAAAGATTTTGGGCCGAGGCCATAAACACAGCCTTGTCACACGGCCAATAGGGTTTTTCTAAGACCTGGTACTAGAATGACACCTTATGAAATTTTGAATGGTAGGATACCAAAGGTTCATTATTTTCATACATTTGGGTGTGTGTGTTATGTTCTAAATGATCGGGATTACTTAGCTAAATTTGACTCTAAAAGTGATAAGGCTATATTTCTTGGGTATGCTCAGACAGCCGAGCATATAGGATTTATAACCTTAGGTTAAAAACCATTCAGGAATCAATTAACGTTGTTTTTGATGATTTAGCAAGTGTTACAGGTGATGGAGTACAGGAATCTCCATTAATATTGCCGGAAGAACTGGAGAATCAAAATCAAGTAAGTGATACCCTGTGTGCCGCCAAAGTGTTGCCACCGATGGGATAGCATCTCCGGTATCACCCAAGACCAATCCAAAGAATCGAAAAGGATGAACAGTCGAGATGATGATCATGTGCATGAAGACTTGAGAAGGGATCCACCAGCCTAGGATCAAAAGAGACCATCATTCCTCTCAAATTATTAGAGAAGCTAGTGAAGGGGTACAAACAAGGAACAAAGGACATTTTAGTGACCGTGAAATGGCAAGGTATGTGTGTATGTCCACCACATACCACAAGGTAAAATATTCCTGTTTTGTTTCCTCTTTAGAACCCAAAAATATTTACGAAGCTTTAAAAGATAATTTTTGGATACAAGCCACGCAAAGAGGAACTTGACCAATTTGCTCGTAATGAAGTTTGGTGTTTAGTACCACGTCCTAGTAATACAAACGTTATTGGTACTAAATGGATTTTCAAAAACAAATCAGATGAGCAAGGAAATATTGTTAGGAACAAAGCTCGTCTCGTAGCACAAGGTTACACCCAAATTGAAGGTGTTGACTTTGATGAGACCTTTGCTCCCGTTGCTAGAATAGAATCCATAAGACTCCTCTTGGCTATAGCTTGTTTTCTAAAAATTACTTTGTTTCAAATGGATGTTAAAGCCGCCTTTTTAAATGGTTACTTAAAAGAAGAAGTTTTTGTTGAACAACCAAAAGGATTTGAAGATCCTAATCTACCAAACCATGTATATAGACTTGATAAAGCTTTATATGGCTTGAAACAAGCTCCACGTGCATGGTATGGTCGCTTAACCTCTTTCTTACTAGAATATGGATTCACAAGAGGTGAAGCGAGATAGGACCTTATTTATCCTAAGGCATGGCAAAGAAATAGTCATTGTTCAAATCTATGTTGATGACATAGTCTACGGCTCTACTTCTCAAACGTGTTTAAAAGATTTTGTAGAGGCTATGACATCAACATTTGAAATGAGCATGATTGGAGAGTTAACATTCTTTCTAGGCTTGCAGTGTGAAACAATCAAATGAAGGAATATTCATTTCACAAAGCAAGTATGCAAAGAGCCTAGTAAAAAGATTTGGGTTGGAAGGAGCAAAAAGTTCAAAATCCCCATGTGTTCTTCTCTCAAACTTGGTAGAGATCAAGTAGGTGAGGATGTTGATCCTACTCTTTATCGTTCAATGATAGGTAGCCTTCTCTATCTCACTTCTAGTCGTCCCGATATCATGTTCTGTGTGTGTTTCAGTGCACGTTATCAAGCCAATCCTAAAGTCTCTCACCTTAATTCCGTCAAAAAAATAATTAAATATGTTTCAGAACAAGTGAATTAGGGATTTGATTTAGTAAGGATACTAATACCAATTTGGTTGGCTTTAGTGACTCGGATTGGGCAGGGATATGGATGATAGGAAGAGTACTAGTGGGGGTGTTTTTACTGGGCAACAATTTAGTCTCATGGTATAGTCGTAAACAAAATTGTGTTTCTCTCTCCACAAACTGAGTCCGAGTATGTGGCACTGGTAGTTGTTGTTCACAACTTATTTGGCTAAAACATATGTTAGATGACTATGGCCTAGAGAGTAATTCTTTGACTATGTACCGTGATAACCCGAGTGCTATCAACATTTCAAAAACCCAGCTCAACATTCCCGTACCAAACACATTGACATACGTCATCATTTTCTTAGAGATATGGTAGATAAAGGCCTAATTAATATTGATCATATTGATACTAAGTATCAACTGGCTGACATCTTTACCAAGGCCTTAGACTACGAGAGATTTTCTAGTTTGAAAAGATCTCTTGGTCTTTGTAATCTCGAGTTCTGTTCGCCCGTGCTACCCAGGTGATGTTATCACTTAGGTAACACTTGTATATTAGTGTATTTTTTTTTAGTTATTTATTTAAAAAAAAAAAAAAATGTGTTTTATGTTTTGTTTTAAATCTGGTTAGCTTAGTTCTAACTGTGGCACATGCTGATCTTTTTGTTATGGTAGGTTATTATTTAGGTTAGCACGTCTGATATCATTCCCCTTCATATGCTTAAAGTGACAAAGTCACTAATATTTTCTTTTTGATAAATAAAAGACAAAGGCATTTATCCATACTATTCTCTCGAGCTCGGGGCACGGTGTTCGCTGCAACGATGTACTCTTGCCAATGAGAAGGTATGAGGTGATTTATGCTAAGTATTAGGGACATGGAGTTCGCTACTACAGTGTACCCTACTTGAAAGGCATAGATCACTTGGTCTCTACACTTGAAATATAACTTGAAGCACGGAGCTCGTTACTACGATGCTTTCTTGTTTAAAGAAGTGTATTGAGACGTGTTTAACAAGCAATGTACTTAAAAAATGATATATAGGCATATAATGCCTAAAGTGCATGAAAAATGCTCAGCTTGTTATGCCTCAAGTGTTTGAAACTGAAAAAATATTTATCAAGGGGTTTTATATCATATGTGTTATCCTACGTGTTACCATCATTGCCTTAACACATTAGTGTGTGCTATATTAGTTTTTTTTTATTTATTTTCGAAATATTGTTGATTAATTTCTCAAAATCTGAAAGTCTTTTTAATTAAAGAGTTTACGATTTTGAAAACGTCTTCAACAAGTTTCCTTTATTTTTGGTAAACTTAATTAAGTAACTAACCCTTATTTATTTAATTTGTGCATATAATGTTTTGGGCTTAGTTATAAATTATTTAGTTTACCTATTTTTTATTCTTTACGTTTTTATTTAAAAAAAAATTTATTTTTTATTTTTTATTTTTGCAACCGTGTTGTTTTTATTTAAAAAGAGTTGAGGTTTTAAAAGATGTGGTTAGGGTTTACTTTGGAATTGTGTGGATAGGGATTAGTTTGAGAATAAATAGGGGTAGATTAGATAGGTTTTTAAATGTCTAATCAAATTAAAACTTTGTTCCCCATTTAATCTCCTCCTTCCTATTTTCTCTCAACCTCCTCCGTCTCTCTCTCTCTATACGTTACCCACACCTCTCTCTAAAACCCCTTCCAAATGTCTTCTTCCCTTCTCAACCTAGGTCAAAATACGTTCCAAAAAAATCCCTCAAATCTCCATGGCATCTCCATCCAATACCAATGCCGAACCATCTCACACGGACCAAATGGACATCTCACCTAGCATTGCTCCTTCCGTGGCATCTCGCGTGGCCATGGAAACTTCCCCAATGATCACTCCAAGCTCTTCTCCACCAACAATGGCGATTGTTCCTACCTCTGGCCCCAATGCCTCGTTTGATCAAGGCATTCCTAAGGTGACTCTCATCCCTACCGAGCCAAAAGGAAGAGGAAAGCCCCAACTGCCAAGCTGTCTCCCCAAATCGCAAAAAGGAGGTCTTCCAACCGCATTAGATCAATCAGGTCCAAGGCAACTTCAAATACCTCCCTTGATCCAGTTGATGTCTCAGAAAGCTCTATTGATGTGTCCTCACCCCAAGTGAGTGATGAGAACTTTGAAGCAAACAAGGAAAAGGAGCCTTCTGTGGACTCATTTGATGCTTGGGTAGATGGTGATGAAGAGGAGACTCTCTCTGATTTTCAGAAAAAGAAGGTCAAGGGCAAAACTGTGAGTGCTACCAGAAGTGCTAGCAAGAAGAGGATATCATCTGAGGTAACACTTGCCCCCTCTTCTGTTCCTAAACATTCCTCTAGTGATAATTCTGGTGATGAGGTTACTCAAACTGAAGAGGATAAAGCTTTTCCAAAACCTTTTCTTACTTTGGAGTATTATAAAAAGGAAAATATGGAACTTTGGTTGAATAGTCTAAGTAAGAGGATTTTAAAAGAGAAGCACATTGATGAGGGTCAGTTGAAAAAGGAAGGAGTGGTTCAGTTTTTAAAGGACAGGAATTTTATTAATGCTAATAATCATGCATCAATTTTTGTTGAGAGTGTTATACGCAATTTCTTTGCCAATTTGCATGCTCATTTGGATGATGAAGGGTCTGCTAAATATGGAAAAGTGTTTGTTAGGGGAAGAGTCTATTCTTTTACTCCTAACCTGATTAACAAAGTTTTAGGCCTCCCTAATGTAGATGATGAGAGCATTAGGGTCAATAGAGATGAAATGGTAAAATTGCTCACTCACAACAAACTGCAGTCTTGGCCTTTGAAAGAGAAACTTCATGCTTCTAGATTATCTTCTCTCTATTCTGTACTACACAAACTGTGCATCTTCAATTGGCTTCCTACAACTAATGAACCTATTGTGACATTGGAGCATGCGAATGTGTTGTATAGATTGGGTAAAAATTTAAGGATTAACTTTGGAAGATTAGTGTTTAAACACTTAGCTTCATGGGGTAGAAAAAAGGAAGTGAACATCAGCTTTTTCCCCTATCCTTCTCTAATCTTCAAAGTTTTGGTATTTCAATCCTTGCCCATTGAAGCCTCGATGTTTTTACCACTGAACCCGAGTACTATACCGTTGATCAACAACGAAAAAGGGTAAAAGGTATACAAAAGATCTTCCTTGGAACAAATCTGATGAAACAACCCTGCTCCTCCCGGTGCTATCTAACGTGATACCCCAAGTGCTTCCCAGGTGTTGCCCCTCATACTTTTGCAGAACCGATGCCGCAAGTATTTTGAACAACATGATGAATCTTTTGGGCAACTCGACCATCAATCCCAAAGGCTACAGTTCTCAACTTCCTCCACAATCAGTCAAGTGCAATAGGAGAACTTGCTGAGGGACGGGCTAAGCTTAAGCAGGGTAGCAGATGCTTTTATTGATGAAATTTCTTCCCAAACAGGGGAGGATCTGCTGCCGCTGGAACTTCTGGAGTGGTGCTACTGCAGGTGCTACCACCAGCTTGGCCCAAGTGATGGTGGAAGTGATAGGGAAGGAGATCAGGAGGAAGAAGAGGAGTTTGAAGAAGAAGAAAGCTGAACCTTAAGGTTGATAAACCTGAAGGTTTATGTTGCCGCTATCATATGGGTGACTATTTTTGTGGTGGTCCTACAAACAATGTTTTTATTTTGGTGATGTGGTGGTTCCTTAAACAATTTACTTTTATTTTGTTTATATTTGCTAAAACACTTTAGTGGTTTGTTAAATAACTTAATCTGCTAGGATGTTTTTTTTGCTAATTTTGGATGATATTTTGCTACAATGGTTATGATTTTTAATGGTTACTTAGTTTATTTCGAAAACTTTTTAAAGTTTGAAATAAATTAGTTTATTGTGATAAATCATTGTTTAGGATTAGCTCCTTGATTAAGGGGGAGTTAATTTTTGTGGAGATATTATTCTATGGTCTATGCTCTGTACATTTGTATATAGACTTATCCTACAGGACAGCAGCACATTAAGTTTGGAAAGAAATATCCAACTAAGGGGGAGATTGTTAGTGTAATCTGCAGGTGATATCGTAGATGATTTCCCAAGTGATATCGCAGATGATTTCCTGGACTGAAAATTATATAGTTGTATATTTCTTGTTTATTATTTAATGGACTAACGTGCTAATATGGTCTGTATAGTCTATGGTTTATGGTTGTATTTTAGGGTGCAATAGCATCAAAGAAGGAGCTAGACACATGTGGAAATTGGAAGAAATGAATTAATACATTTTATGTATTAATTCGTAATTTTGGCATTCAACAACAACATGTATGTGGACTTTGTCAAAGGTTGGTGCTGAGTTATAGAAGAGGTACAAGGATGATAAAGCAAGGGAGTACAAGGCGTGGAAGCATGGCTTGAGGATTCAACAACTCGGTTGCTACAAAATAGGAAGTGGGAGCTAGAATTGTGGAAACAAATTAACCCACTCTCCCTACACTTCCTCCACGTGCAAGACCAGCCCCAAGGCTGTTATTGGAGTAACCTTCAAGTATTTGAAGACTATAAATAAGCTTGGAAGGTTTATTTGAAGATATGCCAATTATTTCACATTCACACCTTCGAAAAGCTTAGAGATAGAGTTCTTTGTTTGGTTCTTTTTAATCCTTTCTCCCTTGTAATTTCGCACTTGATTACTTTGGTATCAAGGTGTGTGAAGGCTAGGATAGGATTCCGTTCTTTATCTCTTGTTCCATAGAGCTTAAAATAGATATAGCTATAGGGAACTTTCGGCTTTGTAACTTCATTCATAGTGATTATAAAGTCTTGCCTAAGAGGCACTCTCAAGTTATATTTATATAACTTGAGAAAAACAATTTTGGTGTTTTTATTCCGCTGCAAACTCTTTTACAAAATTGTTTTATTTTCGAAGTGTGTGTGTGTGCCATCCCAAGTGCTATCGTTGGTGCTGTTATCGCCTTGGATATCACTTGTGATTCAAGCCGTGACATTTTCAGGTTTGATTCTTATTCGATAATTCAACCTAAAGAAATTGGTAACAATAAAGCTTCATGGGGTATTGCTGATAATATCTTGATTAAGTTTTCCTACACAAATATAAGAGGAGCCACCCTCACTCAGTGCCACCCTGCTCTTCTCACTTGCCTCTCTCACTTTCTTTCTCACTTCACTTCCCCCCACCATCAACTTCCTTATCCCACCCTCAATCTCCCCCGCCGTCACAATCATTTCACTCTCCTTCCTAAAATCTTTCCGGTAATCCATCTTTATTTCCACCGCCATCCCCAACTCCACCACCAATTGGAAGGCATTCATTTGTTGCTCCGCGTACATCGGCCACACCGCCACTGGTACCCCACACCACACGCTTTCCAACGTTGAGTTCCATCCGCAGTGGGACACAAAGCCGCCCACTGACGGATGGGATAATACCTCAATTTGTGGGGCCCACCCTATCACTTTCCCGACTCCAGCCGTTCTTTCTAAGAACCCTTCCGGGAGTACGTCTGACGGGTTCGAGAAGTCAATTGGTAGCTCTATCTTTCCCTTTGGTGGAGAGCGGCGTAATGACCATAAGAACTTGCAACCGCTTTGCTCTAGTGCTTGGGCTATCTCTTTTATCTGGTCCTCATCAAAGGATCCCATGCTCCCGAAACATAGGAACACGACCGATGATTCTGGTTGATCGTCGAGCCACTCTAGAATCATGCTCGTTTCGTCTTTGGAATCGCTCTTGAGCTTCAACATGGGTCCCACCGGATAGATAGGCGGAATCTTTTCGCTGCCGCGTAAGGATTCGATTGCATATGGTTCGAGCTCCAAGAACGTATTGACGATTATACCCTTTGTCTCTCTGAACCTACGAGCAAGGTTGAGAAGCATAGCAGCCCCTGCAGATTCCTTATCCAACACTGAAGAAGGTAAGACCTTAGGAGGAACCGGGTTAGAATAAGTCGGAACCACCAACTCAGTACTGAACTCAGTGATGTCCTGGCCACGATCATCTGCTAGTTCCTGCAGATGGAATATGAGGCCAAGCACACCAGCTCCACTAGCAAAGAAGAGATACGACGGCACCCCTAACTCATTAGCCACATCTATCATTGAAGTACAAAACATGTCAAGCACAAACCCACCGAGTCTAGTTGACTCAGACTCAATAATCTTAGCGGCTATCTGTTTGACATTAGATTTTTGAGCTTCGATGAGTGGACCGAGGATAGTTCCGAGAGAGTTTCCGGTGGAATGGGGATCAGTATCGGGGAGGGCAATGAAACGTAAGCGAGGGTCGGAACTGGATGGAAGAGAAATCTTCGGACCCAAAGGCAATTTCATGATGAGAACTGAAATGGAGAGTGTTTGTTCTCGGCTTATTAGGAGCTTTGCGGTTTCGACGGCGGATGCAAGGTGGCCGGCTCCGGGAGTGGGGATGAAAACAAGCTCAATTTTCTGCATGTTGAGATGTACCTGCTGCATAAATGTGTTGTGCAGTTTATAAGTATGTGAGATTTGGAAAGTACAAACTGAAATGGAGAGAAGTTATAGTAAAATTGTGCTTGATAGAAGTGATGTCACGGCTTTGGTGGCACCGTGGCAAAATTAGGCCATAGAATAATGTATGGACAGAATATTGACTTCAGTTAAGTCTTCCGTAAGTAACTCTAGTGAATTGCATTAAATGTTTCTGGAAGAAAATTTTGAAATGACTATCGATTATAGTCTCCTCCTAGTCCTAGATAGATGAGGGACTAATGCTCCTTTATTTAGCTTTTGCTGCTTCCATATTTTTAACATTTTTTAATGGATGATGGAGATGAATTTTGGGTGCATATTGATTTGGACATTTAAGAAGAGGACTCTGGTGGGTCAATCAGTTCAATGGTCAATTATGAGTGGCCAAGTTGAAGAAGTGGAGCTTGAGATAGGGCATCTATCCTTGGCCTCTTTCTCCTATGGTATCGAGAAAGAACCAATTACATTTTGGGCCACAAAATTTAGGGAATGTAAATAAGATGGGCTAATTCTATTACTAATTACCTAATTACAATATATAAGGTTCAAAATTCCTATTACGTTTCAAGGTTTTTAATCAATTTTGTTAAAAAAAAATTCGTTAAATGATTACGTACAAGTCACGTGTCATTTAACTAACGTAGTATTTTTTAAAACACAAATTCTTTCGTTGTTTTTTTTTAAAGCAAATTTAATGAAAATAAATTAACCATATGATCCCTCAACTGATTTATAACTTTATAAAATTTCTCTCTCTCTCTCTCTCTCTCTCTCTCTCTCTCTCTCTCTCTCTCTCTCTCTCTCTCTCTCTCTCTCTCTCTCTCTCTCTCTCCCTCTCTCACACACATCTTTCATAACACAAAAACTACTTCACTTCATTTCACCACCCAACAGTCCCACCACCACCATAATTCGCCACCCATTTCCTAAATCAAAAACAAAATTCTAAATTCAATATCAAACAAGAAACCCAATTTGAACACCAAGTTTGTAGGTGCAGCGATGAAATTCTGGTGACCAATTTGAAAAAATATAAAATCAAGCATAAAATCGAAATGGGCAATAATAAAAAAAAACAAGTAAAGAAAGAAAATTACAGGGAAAGAGCCATCAAATTCAAAAGAAATCTTGGAAAGAAGGACCAAATCAACTGAGCAACATGGTCGACGAGCGCAGCAGACTAAAAAACCAACAATCAAGGGTATTTCTCCTCCTCCAAACCCAATTTCACAATCTCCTCCTTACCCTTGTTCAGTCTTAGTTTGTAGATCAGCCCCCACTTTTGTTATTGGGTTTTCTTGGGGGAGATTGAGATTTGTCGGGAGTGAAACAGACTGGATGTAGGTGGAGCGATGGATTTCTGGGGGCCAAGGTTGTGATCATGTGGAGAGTTCTGGGGGAATTCGACTGGGTCTTTTTCCATTTGATTGACTATGTAAGTTTCCATTTGAAATTTCAGATTATAGAGTATGATTTTTTATTTGATTTTAAGATTTTTGTGTAATGGAAGATGAGGAAGAAGATGGGGTAGAGAGAGAAATTTAAAGAGAGAGAGAGACAACGTGTGTGTGTGTGTGTGCGAGGGGAGAGGAGGGGTAATGTTTTTTTTTGGTATAAGGTAGTTCTGAAATTTTATAAAGTTATAAATCAGTTGAGGTAACATATGGTTAATTTATTTTCATTTAATTTGAATTAAAACAACAAAAAAAGGAATTTGTGTTTAAAAACATCCTCCGTTAATTGACACGTGAATTGCACGTCATCATTTAACGGATTTTTCTAACGAAATTGGTTAAAAACCCTGAAACGTTAACAAAATATAAACTTTGCACCATATATTGTAATTAGTGACAGAATGGTGCCTGTCTTAGTAACTCCCTAAACTTTTGGGTCCAAAATGTCGTACGCCCTTATCGAAATCTTTGCTTCAGATATTAATCCGCAAAAATACCTGATAAAAGAATTGTTCAATGATGGGATGGATATATTAACTCGAATTCAAATCCTAATTTAGTCGTTGACCCATGATGCCGATTTTAGTTCCATTTCTAAATCATAGGGATGTAGAAAATCAATGGGATTTCATACCAAGCATTTCTTAAAAGATTTTTTTTTTCCGATGGCATAGAATTAGAGCCCCGACTTTCCTTTGGGAGGTCCAAAGACCAGAGTGGGTTTTAAACCCCCCTCCCCCTATGTTGTAATTGAAATGTTGGAATTTCTTAAAAAATTATACACTTTTGAAGGAATAATTGCAGATTCATGTAACATACTACACTCAATTAATTAAAAGATAATGTACTACGAATTGCCAACATAATTTAACGTACTTTAAGTCTCATTTCAAAAAAGGTAACAAGGTTGGATGACATTACCTATTTTTAATGGAAAGATTACGTGGACACTAATTTGTCCAGATCATATTCCATGTAGACATTTAATTATCACATGCTTGTCACATCTTCATTTTGATTAAATGACAAGGAAACAAAGAAATAAAGATTTAGCCACAAAGGTGGTGGATGATGAAGGCCATTTCGGGCTAAAGCCCGTGGACAAAAAAGAGGCCCGCAGCCCGAAGCCCGTTAGGCCCGAAGCCCGTGGACCAAGCCCGTGTCCGGCCCGCCTTCATCACAGTACAGGCCCGGCTTGAATATTGGGTCGACGGGCGGGCCAAGCCCGCGGGCTTCCAAAGCCCGTTTGCCCATTTTCCGTTTGGCCCGTTTTTTTATTTTTATACTATATATTTAAAGTTTGGATAATTACCACCAATAATATCCTGTCCAAGTGGTAAAGTGGCACCCAATAACCCCATTTCACCCAGGTTCGATTCCCCCCAACCCCTTTCAGCTTTTGTAAAAAAAAAAAAGGTGAAACCCGTTTAGCCCGTGGATCCTTGGATCCGGGCAAAACGGGCGGGCCTTACCCCCATGAAACCGACGGGCCGGGCCGAGCTTTAGCCCGTTTCTCCTCACGGACGGGCCGGATAAAGCCCGTTTATCCGTTTAACCCGTGGTTGACGGGCCGGGCCGGACTACCCGTTTGGACATCATCAGTGGTGGATAATTGGAGAGAAACTCGGTATATGAGAAGAAGCGAATAAAGTTTGGATAAGCTGGTGTTTTAGCGACTCAATGGTATTGGTAGATGCCATGAAAAGGAGTGAGACTGGGCTCCAAAGATTTAAAAAACTTTTATAATAAAGACCATTTTTTGTTCATCTTAAGTTAGGTAACTTATAAATGATATCAAACCAGATTAGAAGGTCTTTTTCATGAGAACTTGAGCCAATTAGCTTATGCTTTATGACACAGTTGGGAAAGAGGCGAATGTGGATTGTGACACTAATTTTGTCTATCACAAACACTTCTCCATTGGGTGCAAGGAATGTTTGGTGATGTGTCTTCCAGAAGTTTGGAGGAAAATTTTTGAAATTCAGTATGGAAACTGACGATCCCGTATCAAAGAAAGCAATTACCTGAATTAGCTTAGTATATGTGGAGGTGAGAATATGGACTTTGGCTAATGGGACAGGCTGGCTTTCTTGAACTGGTAGAATATGGGGAATGTGAGAAAGAGGATTAATCATGAGAAACTGTAGGTCTAGGTGTTCATATGATTAATTTGATTCAGAATCTTCATCTGATGAGGAGTAAAAGTAGGCAATTGTGCAAATAGCAGAATCAGTAGGCTAATCATCAAGTGAGTACAATGACTCAAGGTTAGATAGATCAACTTGCTCGATTTGGTTAAAAGTTTGGATTAATGCTTGGGATTTCCGCTTGTCTGGACAATCCTTTGTAAAATGTCCTTTCTTTTGGAAGATATAACATTTATCACACATTCGGCCACGTTGGGATTTCTTAATCTGATGGGAGAGCTGCTTGTTGGAGGGAGCCAAGTGAGGACTCAAGAACACCTTTTCCAAATTCTTAATCTGATGGGAGAGCTGCTTGTTGGAGGGAGCCTTTATTGTAATGAAATTAATATCATAGGTCCCTTGCTCGTCTCCATCGATATTATCTCTTTCTATTCTCTCCGGGACACGTAGAGGTCGTGTCCTATTGATGTTAGCATTGTTGTTGCTATTATCACTCTTTAACCACTTGGCTAGCTCGCCATTATTGATCCTTTGCTTAATAATGTTTTCTAGTTGTAAGCAATCCTCAGTGTTGTGCCTGTGATCGTTGTGATAGTCACAAAACTTACCCCTACTCCTCTCGCTTGGCCTTCGGCCCATTGAGGTAGGAGGAGGAGCTTCCATAGATTTTAAGATTGCTGCTCGCGGTGCGGTTAGCGGAGTATAAATTGTTTCGTCCGCCAACCTTCTTAGTTTATCAGTGTTGCGATTTCTATTTTTCCCCTGGCCATGACCGCGACCTGATCCTTGGCAGGCCTCTTGCATATGCTCAATTCTCCCTTTGACCGGCCTGCGGGTAGCAAACTTATTGGGCTCTTCTGCAGAGGCAATAACAGAGGCCCTCTCGTACATCTCCTCCACATTTTGGGTCTGTACGAGGCAAAGTTCATTTTTAAGAAACGGGAGGATAGACAGCCCTCAAATCAGAGTTGAATATCCCTCTCACACAGGTCTACAATCTGCTCGTACATCTTTCTGAATTGAGTGATGTAAGATTTTATGATTTCTGTTGCGGCCTACTTAACTTTTATAAGATCAGATTTTTGCCTCGCGGGCTCGCCTGCTCACGAAAAAGAGTTCAAAAGGCTATTTCTGAACTGATTATAACTTTTGATGGATTTTGGCTTAAGGGCCAGCATCCAAGACAAGGCCTTGCCCGTGAAGGAAGCAGCTAAGGCTTTGCAAATCCAGGCCTTATCCGAGGAGAATAGGTCATTTGTCCTTTAAACCTCCCCATATGGCACTTTGCATTGGTAAAGCCATCATAAGTCTCTATTTGGGGAGGTTTCCCCCTTTGCATTGGCGCGCTGGGAATTTTGTCCGCAAAGGCATCCATGGTGCGACCACATTTTGTAGAGCTTTGCTGGTGGGTTTCCCACATTTAGTGCATTAACCGGATAAAATCCAGGTTTGTGCTATGCATCTTTGGTTTCTTGGAGGGAGAAATCACGGCCTTCCCCTTGGCTTTATCCATAGGTTGTGCTTTAGATTTCTCGGGGTGAGGAGTAGATTCTGCTCCCTATCCTATCTCCCCATCCTCCTCTTCCTCGCGCAGTTAGCAAGGGTTGTAACTAACCTTTTTGCCCCTTAGCTTGACTAGCTAGATATTTTGTGTGAACTATTTGGGAGAACCTTTGGGAGCCTTCCTCTTGGGGAATACCACTGTTAGCCTCCAACTCAACTAACTCGAGTTGTGCATATTTATAGCCATGGCCTCAGCCAATAGCCTATCCCTCTCATCTAGAGCTTGTTTTCTCTTGAGTATCAACTCAGGAGTAACAGGAAAGGGTGTTTTTTTGGACTTGGATTGTTGGGAGCATTATGTTTGTGGGCAGCCTCAAGCTTTTCCCTAAGGTATCATTGAGAATGAATGAGATATTTTTGGCTGACAGAACGACCACCCAACCTATTAAAGGCTGAGGTGTTTGGTCTGTCAAGATTTAGTTGGGAAGGAGAAGCTTGGTTATTAACCGGAGGAGTAAGAAAACCGGCATTTTAAAGAGGAATGACAGTTATTTTCGAGGGAGGGAAAGCTAAAATTGTTTGGAAAAAGTGTTTGTTTTGACCAAGATACAAGAGTACACATGAAAACTAATGTTTTCCGTCAATGGAACCACTGATGACGCTACGTCGTTCGGGGTCTCACTGTATATGAATATCTGGCTTGTATATAAAGATCGTACCTATAACATAACAAAGACAAGAATCACCGTTAGAGACCAAGTCGGAGTTTAATCCAGCTCAGTCCCTTGGGTGTGAGAGTAAGATCTCTGAGGATTTATAACTGAGAGTAAGACTTATAATGTGTTAGTGAGTTGTGTGATAGGGTTTAGATAATGTGATTTACAAATAGTGATTTCTTCCTTACCTTGTCCATGGGGACAAGGGTTGATATATATAGTAAGAGAGTGTTGTTGATAATGTCAGCCCTGTAAGATATATTTATCTTTTGACCAATGACACGTGTACGTGTCTGGTGGACTCGTACACTAAAGTAAGATTTACTACGGAGTGAGTGATGTCTTTGATTGAGGATTTATAACTGAGAGTAGGACTTATAATGTGTTAGTGAGTTGTGTGATAGGGTTTAGATAATGTGATTTACAAATAGTGATTTCTTCCTTACCTTGTCAATGGGGACAAGGGTTGATATATATAGTAAGAGAGTGTTGTTGATAATGTCAGCCCTGTAAGATATATTTATCTTTTGACCAATGACACGTGTACGTGTCTGGTGGACTCGTATACTAAAGTAAGATTTACTACGGAGTGAGTGATGTCTTTGATTGAACAAGGACAGAGAAAACAGGCGCTAGTTAGTGCGGCGCCTTACGCGCTTTGTAAGCGGCTGATCAACCATTTAATGTGATGGGGACAAGCTGGATCTTGGCGTCAGTGTAGGTACAGACATTTGTCTCACTAGCTTTGACTTTACCCGGGAGTCTATTAGAATAACCGGGAGTCTGCTATAAGACCGAGGTCATCATAGTTGACGCGGTTATCTTGTTGACGGTGTTTATGATAGTGGTATTGACTCTAGCTGTATAGGTACCCGCGATATTGGATATGACACGTAATACTTGGATTTTATACCAGATTGAGCTTTACGCCCGATCCGGAAGGTACGGGCTCACCATAGACCAAGTTCATCATGGTCATATGCTTTGCTTCAACCCAGGGGCGGATCTAGGATTTTATGTGAGGGGGTCAAATTTTGATATATTCAAATACCAAAACCATATCACAAAAAATATACAAAAGTAGCATGAACAATACTAACCTCCGTCCCATAATAGCTTACTCGTTTACTGTTGAGAACGAAAAATAAGGAGTCCGTCCCATAATAGCTTACTCGTTTACTGTTGAGAACGAAAAATAAGGAGTGATTATATATAATGTTACTAGTACATGCCCGTGTCCAAGGACACGTATTTTTTTTTTAATTTTTTTTAATTTAAAAATTATTTTTTTAAGGGCAAAATGGGAAAGGGATAAATGTATGAGAGCAAAATGGGAAATTCGTCGCTTGGTACTGTTCATTCAACTGTAGATAGTGGAGGTCTTATTTATACTATAGATTAAAGTAGGAGTTGTGAGTGGGTAGGAGAGAGAAAGTGGGGTAGAGAATAGTAAGTGGATAGTGGTTGTGAGTATGACAAGTGGGTCTCATGAATAAAGAAGTATTAAAAAGTTTATTTTTTAGGAAAGTGTTACTTTAAAATGGGACGGCCAAAATAACAAAATGGGTAAGGTATTATGGGACGGAGGGAGTATAACCTATTTTCTCATAGTCATATGTTTAAATCAGCAAATAAATATCACACTCTATTGTATAATGGTATTTGAAGAGATTAATAGCCGAAAATACTTTTTATCAACGGTTGTCGTTGCATCACTCAAATATATTTTTTTTCTTTTTTATTGTAATTTTTTCCTTTTATCAATTCAACATATTTATAATTAATTTCACTTTGATAAAAAAATCTAGATTTTTGATCAAAGTTCAATCAAATTAATTAGTAAAAAAAGGACTAATTTATTAAATTTATTTTTTCTTGATCGGTATATAATGTCATAACAACAAGAGTAATAAATTTTATAACTACTTCTTCCGTCCATATTGAATGACCTTTTTTGTTCCAAAATGAATGACATTCATTATATTAGCAAAACTAAAAGAAGTTTTAAAGTGAATAGAAAGAAATTTATTACATTTTTTTCTACTAAAATTAACCTTTTCAAAGTAGCTCGTAAATGAAAATTGGGCATTCATTTTGGAACAAATGAAAGGAATAGGAGTATAAAATAAGAATGTAAGTTTTTGAGGGGGGCAAATTACAAACTTTGAGGGGGTCAACTTCAAATTTTTAGAGATTTCACTTAGAAATACTCAAGTAAGTTTAAGGCTAAATAAAAATTATCATGAAAGTCAAGGTCAGTTGACCCCCAACCCTAAAGAGTAGATCCGCCAGTGCTTCAACCAGTGTGAACAGAAAGGAAGCCAGAGTGGCCAAAATTTACCTCCTTTCTTCTTCGGATGTATCCTTTTAATGTTAAAAGTTTATAATGGTGAAGTGAATCAGCACACTACTCTTTGATGTCGTTCCTTCAATAACCCAGAAATGAGATAAAATGACTAGGGGTAAATTTCTAGTTCTTCTAACTTTATACTTCCTCCCGTCCCACAATAATATGTAAAAAAAAAAAAAAAAAAAAAAAAAATAAGAGGACACAAGAATTAAGGAGAAAAGTGAAAAAGTGACTTGTTGTGAGTGTAGATGGTTGGATAGCAGAAAGAATGTGGGGTAAGTGGGTAATTGTTGTGAGTATTACAATTGAGACTCAATTCTAAATTGAGACTTTGCTAATTATTATGGGATTCCCAAAATGTATCTTTTTTGCGTATTATTGTGGGACGGAAGGAGTATTATTTAGTATGAAGCTAAAGTAAAACATGAAATATCACATTAAGGATTTTTTTATTATTGGAGGGGTCGAATTGTTATCTAGAAAGTTGAATATATAATTGTGGTATGCGATCCAACTGCCACATTACTCATTTGGGTTATGATTTGCTTTTCTTTTAGGGCAAATTTTGTTTTCATTCATTATTTTATTTTTAAGCGTGTTTCACTTTTACCATTATACTTTTTTTTTTATTTCTTAAAAATCATTTTACTTTGGGAAATATAATATTTTAGCCCCCAAATCTGTCCCTAAATCCATGTCAGAATCCACAATTTTGGAGTTAAAATGACACATTTTCCAAACTACAATAGTAAAAGTAAAATAAACTTGAAATTACAATAATGAAAACGAAATTTGGCCTCTCTTTTATGAGGATAATATTACTCAATGGTTAGAAAGTATTAGTATCTCCTTTTCTCTATAAATGTAGATTACATGCTTTGGATATCAATGATTTGCTATCCATCATTCAGTAAGTGTACTATCAATGGTTTATATCTTAGCTCTTAACTCTTAACAATTGCTATCGCATGTCTGTTAGTAATAGCTTTGGACCTTTCGGGGACCGAGCACCGATCGCCGGTGCGACTGCGCTCCAACAAGTGATGCTCGGCTCGCCACATCTACTCATTTTCTTATTATGTGGTAGAGATTGATTTGGTATTTGTGAATCCCATTAAAGTTAAAATTCATCTCGTCTCTCGTTGAGTTGAGTACAAAAGTGGGTATATGTGGCTAAATCTGTTGGAATATAAATTGCACAACAAGCAGATTAAGCAAATAATCACATAGGGGCAATCATGTATTTGACAGTATAATTGAAGCGATAGCAGTGAATCAACACATAATGACACAAGCATCTAAAATCAATCATTACAAAGTAAGAAATCAGAAAGATTTAGAAAAACTTATCGGGTAGATCGAGTCGCCTTAGGAAGACTGTCCTAAGAGAAAATATTGCCCCCAATTGGTGCAACTCAGGTACAGGCAAATTCCTCCGAGGATAAAACGATCTCGGATTACATACCAAGAAAACCTTGCACACAGGTATGTAACCACCGGCGGTCCTATCTCAGTCGCCTTGAATCTCACGAACGAATCTCTATGAACAGGGAGTAATCAAACAATGAATTAAAAGCAAAAGAGTTGTGTTCTCTTTTTAATAATTCATCTATAAAAACGGCTGGGGCAAGATTAGAATTTATACATGTGATAAATAATAGGTTTTAAAGCCTTAATTTGACCTAAAACCCACCGCAATTCGGCCCAGAGAAGACCAAATCCGTCACTTGCGCGGCCGCTCGAGGTATAGCGCGACCGCGCTAATGGCCGCAACACATAGCGAGATCACGGCATTCAAGCGCGTCCGCCCAAGGCCTAAGCGCGGCCGCTCTCCCTCGCAGAGCCTTCGACGGATTTTTCCCTTTTGCCAAATCCCCAAGCCAATGACCCTTCAAAGTCATATGCCTATGAACTTATATCACATGAATCAAAAATTCCAACAATCCCCCACAAGTTCATAGAAATATGACGTGTACAGATTGTCCATTGCCATGCTTTCAATAATGGTACCTTCCGGCTTGAACCACTACCTATGTTATCCAACGCAAACCTCCACAGACCGGATGAACGGGTGTCTTGAATCCGATGCCTTTGGATGTAGAGGCCTTTGGCACGGTAACAAACACGACAAAAGCTATGATAGGCCCTCTATCGAACACTTGACGCTTATAAGCCATACGTCCCGATCCTCTATCATGAGTGCTTTCAAGGAATAACCCAAATTCCTCTAGTTGCGGCCAACAACAACACTCACTTAGCTGGGCATCTCAAAAGATGTACTGCTAACATCTTGTCTAAAAGACTTTGATCCCATTCAAAGTTTCAAACTTTTACTTTATTAGCAAAGAATGAGCACCTCTAGATTATTCAGTGGATAGACTTACATGTAACATGTCAATCTATTTAAAGTGCTCCGATTCACCCCACAGCTTGTTATTACCACATTGAATCTTCTTTGTGGGATCTCCGCTCGAGATAGATTGGGTTGCTACCGCGTATGAATCCGCCGGGGTTCGACTCCATCCCCAATCTAGATATTATAAACAAGAACTAATTCAAGTTCTTAAGTTTTATAAGGTTAGTTGTGTTATCCTCGGTACCACCATAACTAACAACTATCACCTACAATCCCTTATAGATTTCAATCTAACTTGATGTGCCAAGTGATTTCTTATTATTCATACACTTATAATTTTGACAATTTTGTCAAAACTATTAGAAGTAGATTTAGTTGATCATGGCTAAATACAGACTTTAAGTCAATTAGACCATTCAACTATATCCTACTAGCAAGTACTAATAATAAGAAGATCAACTCAATGAAACAAGTTTCATTCCAATAGATTTGTTCAACATATCTTCACACGACGGGCCCATCGCTCAAGATAACTAGAAGCAAATATATTCATTAATGATCATTACAACCATTAACCAATTTTAGCTTATATTGAGATTAATCAATATATAGCACAAGGAAAAACAATTTCCTTCAAGTATTTTGAAATACTTAAACAAGAGCTCCACCAAGAACTCTACTTGGTCGATTAATGTATCTTTATAATTTAATACAATTAGAGGCGCTTCTCTAAGACAATTAAATCTCCAAGATACATCAAATCCCAAAATATCTGAGAATATCATCATTTAGATAAATCACATTCTAATAGAAAGTTAATTAAGGAAACATATAACCTTTTAACGATTCTAATTTTCTCAAGTAATATGTAATTATCTTGTGAAAATTTACCACTTCAAATGATCAGTTTGAAGCCAAGAATCTCGTTAATGGTTCTCATCCTTAATTCCAAACTTACTACTCAAGAATGACGGATAGGCATTAATTTATCTCAATTAACTTTCAACCAAATGAATGCAAACAGGTTTACGCCATATACAATACACTTATCAACATTATTTTGCAATAGATCAAGTTCACCAAAATTCATACATATAAAGCTAACAAGGAAATATTTCATGAGAATTATTTCACCACATGTAAAAAGGTTTAACAATACAGCAAATTACAACATGCCACTTATTAATTACAAAATTCATTGACTTTGACTGATCCGTATAAAATTATTTATTCTCTATATATAATAGAAGAAAAATAACATCCATTAGATGGATTTTCAAAACATATACTCAGTCAAATATTTTACACAAGAAAATTGCAATTAATAGTGACTCAAGAAAGTAGACGTTATCTATTTCTTATATTTGCTAGTACCCTTTCACAATCAACTAGTCTTAAACATTATCATGGTTAAAATCTTAACTAGATATAAACCTTCTCATTTAATCCATTCGTAGGTAATTAGAGGTGAGTCAACTAATTTGCATTTGCTCATATAGAGACCATACAAATTATCTAACTCTTGAAGCATCCTTAAATTTCAAACAAGCACTTGATAGTCATTAAAAGCAATTTTTAATTACTTTTCACTATCCTTAGCAATTTTAAATTTAATACTTCCTCTAAATTCATCTAACTTGCAAAGTTAGAACTTCATGGATTTACCCCCACATTTGACATCTTTGCATGATAACATAAAGATCAAATGTAAGAGTGAGACCGGTATCAACTCTAATTATATGAGAGAAACATCTTCTTAGAACATAGCATAGGAGAAAATTCACATGTTAGCCAATGTACCAAGGATTTTAGAATTAAAATCTTTCAAGTACATTGCTACCACCCATCCTAAAGGGTTTCACTAATAGTAGTATTTCTTACAATTTTAGCTTTTATCCTTTTATGTGAAATACGTACTCGCGAGAAGTACCCCCACATTGAAAAAGATAGTCAAGCTAAAACATCATCTTTTCAAAGGTTGAGTTACTACCACTCAAATACTTAAGATATATCCTTTCCAGAATAAGGCAAGCCAAATTCAAAGATTCTCTTAAAGTATTACTTTGGTAATTTCACACTTTAAAAACAAACTACTACTGTAACCCTTTAAGTAGCAATTTTCTCATGCACCATCTCATAATAATTTTGAGTAATTGGAAAAGTCTTGCTATGAATTGATTCAAAGGCTTTTGAACAGATTCACATCAAAGTTAGACTTACATCCGCTTCATGAGATTATAACCAATATAAGTTTCTTACTAGTTTTAACTGAGCTTTGTAACAAAACTTTGCTTAGCACTTTAATTTACAATTAAATAGCTATAGAGAGGTCTAAGCTTGCAACCAATAAAGTGACATCATATTTTACATGACAAGTATCGTACTATTAATAGTCACACAAATTAGCTAACAATGAGCAAGGTGATTCAATTTCATAAGAGAACACGTTCTCTCAACTAAATTACAATTCACCTATTCATAGAAATTTGAGACTTTCAATTAATAGCATCATACACCAATTTAAATTACTTATCCGTGATGGAAACATAATTTAAATCATATAAGGATCATAACCCAATTTAAATTAACTAAACATGATGAGACACAATTTAAATTATCTAGGTCATTATAACCAAATTTAAATTAATCATTCATGATAGATACATAATTTAAAACTTCATGGTTAACCTTCCGTTCACAAACGATTTAGTTATCAAATCGAGATAATTAAACTTTATTCTCAGATAAATATCACATTCAACTACTAAGTTAATCACAGGCATCAGACAAGTACCGCAAGACAGCAAAATACAACTTCACAAGAAAAGCAACATTTGTTTTTCTTTACCTAACCACTCAAAATATTCTACAATTGAATATGAGTCTTTTCAGAGATTTTATGACACTTAGAAATATAGTGATGCACTTACTACATTCCACGAATGAGCATTAAAAACACTTTTAGATTCACACATTCGTTTATGAGTCCTGCAACAACACTTGATATTTCTCATTGTCATTAATCTTCAATTTCAAGTTGTAAATATATGAAAGTGTTTGACTTCAAAGAGGTGCACTCTTACTCATATATTTACAAACTACTTAAGCGACTCATAAGCAATTATAAATTTTGAGACTAGTAAAGTAAACTACAATTTTTCCGTTCCGTCTCATGTATTTTACTTTGTCACCTTACTTATCAAGGTAATTAACTTTAGGTTGAATAAAGCTTTTCAGACAATTTTTCAATTGTCACCAAGTTGGTCATACGCAAGAAAAGCTACAAGAACGTAATTGTACAACTCTAATTATCAATACTACAAAGGTGTCATACACTGAATATTCCAATTTAATGGAATAATTTCAAACAATATGACTGTACCGAATTTTCTCCAAAATTCTCTTGAAGTATTTATTAGAGTACAACAAGAATGATCAAGGCTTCTCTCATCCGCTTATTCAGTTATTGATTTTCTCAAGTAAATGAAATCATAACACGAAATTAGATAAATAGTACTTTTCATAATAACATCGTTAATATAGTACTAATTTTCTAACTCATCAATTAGTGCGGTTAAATAATACTTTCCAAAAGATTTGAGTGTATCCGAAATCTCATTCAACAAGGTTGAAACCAACGATTTTTTTCCGAACATTCAAATAACTTTTAGATCAATCAACAAATATACAAATGGTAGTAGATCAATTTTATGCTCATGATCTAAATAACTCAAAACTTGATCTCAATCACAAGATGATGATCCATGAGATATTTTGTTCATATACAAAAATTAGTAGGATTCAGATTTCATGAACCTTTACAACTAATTTTTACTCCAACAAAGACAAAATTAACAATCTAGAGTACCAATTATAATATTTTATTTGATTAGCCCAATTATTTACTTGCGCTAATTTTCACCGTTTCATATTACCTAGAATCATCAATTACAAGCATAAGAGATTTGACCCCATATAATAATCATTACAATTTAACATATTCTTCAAATATATTAAATTACTTGTACAAAGAATTAATCTTTCAGGTTCAATGATTATACGGACAAATCTGGATCATATCGAATCAACTACAATCAACAAATAACATGATTACTATTTTCTCTTAGACTGTTGGAATATAAATTGCACAACAAGCAGATTAAGCAAATAATCACATAGGGGCAATCATGTATTTGACAGTATAATTGAAGCGATAGCAGTGAATCAACACATAATGACACAAGCATCTAAAATCAATCATTACAAAGTAAGAAATCAGAAAGATTTAGAAAAACTTATCGGGTAGATCGAGTCGCCTTAGGAAGACTGTCCTAAGAGAAAATATTGCCCCAATTGGTGCAACTCGTGCATGTGCAAATTCCTCCGAGGATAAAACGATCTCGGATTACATACCAAGAAAACCTTGCACACAGGTATGTAACCACCGGCGGTCCTATCTCAGTCGCCTTGAATCTCACGAACGAATCTCTATGAACAGGGAGTAATCAAACAATGAATTAAAAGCAAAAGAGTTGTGTTCTCTTTTTAATAATTCATCTATAAAAACGGCTGGGGCAAGATTAGAATTTATACATGTGATAAATAATAGGTTTTAAAGCCTTAATTTGACCTAAAAACCCACTGCAATTCGGCCCAGGAGAAGACCAAATCCGTCACTTGCGCGGCCGCTCAGAGGTATAGCGCGACCGCGCTAATGGCCAGCAACACATAGCGAGATCACGGCATTCAAGCGCGTCCGCCCAAGGCCTAAGCGCGGCCGCTCTCCCTCGCAGAGCCTTCGACGGATTTTTCCCCTTTTGCCAAATTCAGTCCAAGCCAATGACCCTTCAAAGTCATATGCCTATGAACTTATATCACATGAATCAAAAATTCCAACAAAATCTGCTGCGCTTGCCGGAGAAAGCAGCAGCTCATGCTCGAGCTTTGCCAAATTCGACCTTTTAGTATTTCTCTACTACTAGTACCACTTTTTCTGACTGATTGAACAAATAACAATTCCCAAATTGAAGACTTCTTTCATAGATAAGCGTGTATAATTCATTCTAAAACCAAACAGGAGTCAGGATGGAGCAACAAAAAACCCCAATTGAACAAACGGGTAAAGACACGCCTACAATTCTTCACTCAGGCATTATAACCAACACTTAACCAGCAACAATCAAGAAACCACCAAAAGAAGAAAATTGTGGGTAAATTTACCAGAAATTTGCATTTCAAAGAGTCAATGAGCTCTGCTTACGACTCTTGGTCGCCGGAATCCGCCGGCGGTGCGCTTCAACCGTAACTTCGTAGACAACGGACCCGCGAACAGGGAGATGGTTCCTCTGGAGAATTGGAGATGGCCCTTTTGTCAAAAGTATGAAGATTTTGATTTTGATTGGAAGAGTAACACTAGAAAGTCAAGAAATAGTAGTGGATGATTTAGAAATCGATGAAAACTGGATGATGAGAAAGTGAGAAGAGTGGAGTGGAGTGGAGTGGAGTGGAGCAGAGACTTGCTTTAAAGCATTCAGACAACGGTCCTGAGGGAAATTTCCTCCACAAAATTCACATTGGTTGGTGAATAATATTTTTTAATGACAAAAACATGGGTGAGAACACTATGACCCGTCTCATTCATGAGACGGGTCGGATCCATGACCCATTACCCGCCCAACAAAGCCAATCCACGCCTCCGCCCAAGCTTTTTTTAGATATGGCGGTCGCCTGTTCCCTAATCGCGGCCGCCTGGCCCTAATCACTCACATTCGCTCTACCAATCTTTCAGCCAACATAAAGTAATAGTTTGTATACATTAAAGTAATAGTTTGTATACATTAAAGTAATAGTTTGTATAGATTAAAGTAATACATATATACAGAAAAGTAATAATGTTTTTTTCTATGTTTTCTTCGTTTGGCAAAAGTAATACTTATTATAACTAAAATGTAACAAACGTGTTATTTATATATAATAGTATTTGTACATAATTGTAACACATATGTATAGAAATCTATATGTTTTCATGTAAAAGTATTACATTATCTATAGAAATATGTTACAATTTCATCTATCAAAGTGGTACATTTACTTGTATAAACTATTACATTCATATACATAAGTTATTACATTTCAAAAATAATACATATAGTTTGTATTACATTTAAAAAAAATGGGTAAAAACGAGCTTTTATTTTTTTAAAAACAGGTATTACGTTTACTTATGACCAATGTTACTTTATATGTATACAGTCATTACATTAAGAGATGGTAACTATTATTTTTGCTCTGAAAAAAATAATATAAAAAAAAAATAATAAAAAAAAAAAATTGGCCTATAAAAGGCTGCCACGTGGCGGGTCATGCCCCATGGGTCATGGGTCGACCTGTCTCATGCATGAGACGGATCCCATGTTCTCACAGGAGACCGGCTCTTTTTTAATCATTACAAAAAGGCCAATCGACATTCCTAACCGCTGTATTTTGCTTAAACTTTGTTTTTAACCACACTAATATTTTTTTTTAGCATTTTCACTACTTTACTCCAAATATGTTTAGACAAAAACTTGGGTGAGAACACTATGACCCGTCTCATCCATGAGACGGGTCGGATCCATGACCCATTACCCGCCCAACAAAGCCAATCCACGCCTCCGCCCAAGCTACAGATACGGGCGGGCCGCCCAAGCCGGAATCGCCGGCCGCCCCTGCCGGAATCGGCCCACATTTGCCTCGCCCAATCCTTCAGCCAACATAAAGTAATAGTTTGTATACATTAAAGTAATAGTTTGTATACATTAAAGTAATACATATATACAGAAAAGTAATAATGTTTTTTCCTATGTTTTCTTCGTTTGGCAAAAGTAATACTTGTTATAACTAAAATGTAACAAACGTGTTATTAATATATAATAGTATTTGTACATAATTGTAACACATATGTATAGGTATCTATATGTTTTCATGTAAAAGTATTACATTATCTATAGAAATATGTTACAATTTCATCTATCAAAGTGGTACATTTACTTGTATAAACTATTACATTCATATAAATAAGTTATTACATTTCAAAAATAATACATATAGTTTGTATTACATTTGAAAAAAATGGGTAAAAAGAGCTTTTATTTTTTTTAAAACAGGTATTACGTTTACTTATGACCAATGTTACTTTATATGTATACAGTCATTACATTAAGAGATGGTAACTATTACTTTTGCTCTGAAAAAAATAATAATAAAAAAAATAATTGGCCTATAAAAGGCTGCCACGTGGCGGGTCATGTCCCATGGGTCATGGGTCGACCCGTCTCATGCATGAGACGGATCCCATGTTCTCACAGAAGACCGGCTCATATGTTTATAATAAACCAAATTGCCTAACGACATCCATAATTGTTAAATGATCCTAACAAATCTAACAATAGTTTAACGGTAGTTAACTGGATCATTTATCATAAACTAGAATTGAGTTGAAGCTTTGTCCTCTTCCTTGTCTCCGAATCAATCCAACGAAAAATCCCTAAATATAGCCTAGAATTATGCACAAAACAAAGAAAAAAGTTTGTTAATTTAACATAATTTACGCTATACAAAGGAAAACGAAACAAAATGTACACAACTTAGTTTGGACACCGAGCAAATATGTGGGTTGTCGGTCGTTATGAGGTCCATATTGGTGCAATTTGGTTACAATTGTAATGTTTCGAAACATCACTGTTAGCCCCACTTAAACCAGAGCTCAACTCTCTCTCTCTCTCTCTCTCTCTCTCTCAAAATCATTAAAAAAGATAAACATAGAGTTAATAGCAGAAAAAATGAAAAAAATTAGAAGTTATAACAGAATTGCATAATTTAAAGATAGATAATATAGAAAATAAACTAAAATATATAGAAGATGTAATTGATAAAAAGAAACAAAAAATAGAAGACGTTGAACTCAATAAAATGTCAACAGAGCAATTGGGGGGTATGGCAGATTCTTTGAATTTTCGTTAAACAACTAAAAATAATCATGAATTGACGGAAAGAAAAAGAAGATGATTACCTACAACATAAAGGAGGTGAAGATGAAGATTGAGGCACAACAGAGGTATTCACACGAGAATTCACAAAGGAAAATGCTCTTTTTTATATATATAATAAGGGATATAATATGAAATACAGGAGCGAGAAGTAAGGAATTAAGGTATTATACTAAGAGAGTTGGAAGGAATTTAAGCTGCCATATAGAGAGAAATTATGCAAATTTTATTTCTCACTTATTTTTCGATTGATTTTCAACCGAAGGGAACGAGGATTTATATAACCCTGAAAAGAAAAAGCAAAACGCGTAAAGGACATTATATACAGTAACGGCCCTACCACTATCTTTATTAGATAACACTTTTAAGAAAAATACGAATATTGGGTCCTATCACTAAAGAGAATCTTCATCAGTCACAAGCCACTAGAACAAAAATTGTTGAAGTTTGCACTAAGAATTGAGGATAGTATACAATTTTCCGGTCTATATTGGCTAAATGATCAGGAGCTAAGTTCAGATTCAAGACACAAGATTTACAAGTTATTTATACACAAACACCAAAAGACACCTAAACTTCCTAATTCATTTCATTGGGAAGAGTATAAATTAATGGCAGAAGTCCATTATACACAGATTTGGGCACACAAGAACTGGGACATTCTTCTCCCAATCTTATGAATCTTACGCCATTTGTGGGTGTGAAGTTATCCTAGGGTTTTAGATTGGGCTTTCACTAACGATCGGTAGGTGAGGGTATATTTTTATCCCCCTAGATAATCAATAATTAATCTACGTTAAGTCAACAAAACGATCAAGTTAATTTTCGTTAGGTTTCGTTATGATTTTCTAACAATTATGGATGTCGTTAGGCCATTTGGGTTTATTAAAAATGTATTTGTAGTACAGTGGTTTTAACTGATATAAAAATATAAGGATAGTTAAAAGCGAAGATTAAACAAAGTACTGTGGTTAGGAATGTTGATTGGCCTTACAAAAATAAAATATTTAAAACTAATCATTAACTTTATAATCGTTCAAAAAATCAAAATTAATGATATAATTATTATTAGTACTAACTTTTATTAGTACACGTTACAAAAAAAAAATACATAGGAGTATTACTTTTGTTGTATTATCGTAATTGCATGAACAAACGTCAATTATCATATTTAAATCGTTATGCACACATAAATAATAATTTAACACACAACTTACATACGAATTTTGGATCATTTAAACAAGCATTTTCTTGAGCCAAACATGATTAGGATCATTTCATTTATATGAAACCATTAGATTTTTTTTGTATTTATTCATAATCGTAAATAATTTAAATAAAATGTTTTTGCTTTAGTTTAGAGAGAGAAGGTGACGCGCCCCGAACCGTGGTCCTACTTGGCCACACGCCGGGACACGCTCTGAAGACACCTTTTAAAAAAAAATAAACTTTCGAAATGTCCTTTCTAAAAGTTATCAATTTCAAAACATGTTTAATGTAAAGAACTTTTATAAACATTTCAACTAAAGGTAAAACCATTCGCTTCTACTTCAAACACCAAACTTTTCAACCCTTTACAAATCACACACAAACTTCTTTACAAACCAAGAAACATAGTTCCAAAATGAAAAATATTTACAATCCTTAAAGAGTTGAAAAATAAGGACAACATGCCAAAGTCTCAAAATACTACTCCAAGGTTATACATTTACATAATGTAACCTTACAAAATACCTTTCTCAAATTGAAATCCCAACTAGGCGCCCTCTCGGTGCCAACGTGTTCTTGCCCCTGGATCGGCTCTATCTAAGAAAGCAATAAAAGGACGGGGTGAGAAAAATCTCAGCAAGTTATTATATATGCAACAACATGATATGCAATCACACTAGGAAAGCATATAACATCAAATTATCATATATATATCACATTCTTATCAACACAAAGAAATATATATATATACATATAACACATAAGTGCAATAATGTAACACTTAGAAGGATACTGAGCCAAGGTTTCATCCTCAAAAGGATATCACTATCCGAGCAGCATCAGCAGCTGAAGAAGCGATTCCAGAACCCAATCATAATAACAACAAACGGGGACTATGACACAAAGTCATACCCAAATGTGCAACTAGAGTACACCCTAAAAAGGGGAGCTAGTCCACTACCCAAACCATGGCCAATGGCTGGGCAAAAAGGGACCCAGTGTATGGATTATAACGTACTCGGCTCGGGTGCCATTATAATCACATAACACTGCCCAACAAACAAGTACCAACTGAACTTTAAACAGAAGCACAGTACTAAATAATTGCTTACAATAATCGATGATTCCAAAGTACGGAACCATACCAATATAGCATATCAAAATGATAGCAAAATGATAACAAGTATCAATCACAAGTAGCACTAAGGCTAAATCATCCTTTAACCAATTCAAATCAACTTAGGATTCCAAAGTAGGGAACCCTAATCAAGCCCATCATAAAGATGGCAAACAAATGAAAAAGGTGCAATACATAGGGTCTACACACTTATAATAACCATTCAAGGATGTATCAACAATCATATAAGGATATTAAATCAGTTAGGTTCAATGGAATCAATGGTTCCAACCTACTTTAACCAAACATTTAACCATCTTCCAATTATCACAATTGATATGTAAAAACATCATGTTGTTGTTCATATGTTGTACTTTGATCATAGTGTTCAATTGGTTGAAATATATGTTATAAAATTGGACTTACATTGCTTTGAAACTAATTCAGCAAAACAGGCCAGGGCACAACTCGTGACCCTTAAACACCCTACTTGATACAGTCGTCCAACCCAAGGCACGACTGGGCACGACTCGTGCCATAGGGCACGACTCGTGCCCTCAGCAAATTCAGAACAGAAGCTGAAACTTTAGCAACTTCAAATGAAACTTTTACCATTTCATTTTTCCAACTTAACCACCCATTCCAAAACTCCAACTTCAGTATATATACAACCAAAATGACCTTAACCATTTCCAACTAAACCAAAGCCAAATTTACCATTTCAACACACACCAAAACCATTTCCAAGTTAGCCAAAACCAAACTTACCATTTCAACACACACCAATATCATTTCCAAGTTAATCATAACCATTTTTACCATTTCCAAACTCAAGAAAATGATCCAAAAATCACCTTCAACCATTAAACAACCACAACAACAATTATCACACTAAATGAACATGCAATTGAAGGAAAAATATAATAACTTACTTGAAATTAATATAAAAACTTGAAAACTTTAATCGGATGAAAATGCTCCCCTTCTTCTCCCGAACATAACGAAACGAACGAATCGCCGAATGAATTTTTCTAGAATATTTTGGGAAATTTTAAGTTGAAGAACAAGGTTTTTGATTTTGGACCAAGGATTGAGCTAGGGAAAACTTTTGTTATAATGAAGCTACTTCACTAACAAAAGAGATAAACATTTATCATTTACACTTAGGCTCCTCCAACTTATTAAACACTTTCAATCACTAAATCCTTTAAGTTATACTTCTTACACTTAAGCACCTTGACATTTCTAAAAGATTTCATTAAATTTTCCAATATTATCATTTCACTCTACTCTCCTAATATTTTCATTTACACATTATATAATTATTTTTAATTTATTAACATTTTAATATATCATATACGTTATAAAATGTTAACTAACACATAATTGCTGCCAACCAAATGCTAAACATATAATAATATGAAATGCACACCCTATTTACCAATTCAAGCATATATCAATTATGCCTAGGACTAGGGTCGTGACAGAAGGTGTCACGACCCTAATCCTTGGCACCATTTTAGCACATGTTGAGCACGTGGGGTTGGGGTTGTAGTATATCATTTATGCATTTTATGCTACTTGTTGGATTTTATGTGCTTATTTTGATATTTGACAACTTATGTGATTTTAGGATGATAATAAAATTAATTTAATGCTTTATTGTCTAAATGAAATAATTGGAAAGTGTGTAGTGAAATTATAATAATTGAAATTTTAAATAAAAGTTTGAAAAGTAATTGGGGTACTTTTGTGTAAAGGTTGGAAGATAAGAGGGTTAGTTATACCAATGTAGGTGTTTGAGGAGCTTAAGGGGAAAATGTGATGTTTATCTTTTATTTTTCTCCATGGAAAGTCATTTAACAAAACAACTCTCAGTTCATAACCTCCCTTTGTTCATTGAAGAACCAAACCCTAGCTTTCCCTTCTAAAAATCATATCAAATTCATTTCCATTTCATTCTTCGATCTGTTTGCGTATTATCGTTCGTGAAGTCGAGGGGATCGCATCTAGCCAGAAAAAGATTTTCTTATTTTTGAATTATTCCGGTAAGTTATTATGATTTCCTTCATTTTCTTGCTCATTCCATGGTAAATTGGATCTTGTTGTTGTTTGAATTGTTTTTGGTATTTTTGGAACCATTTTATTTGAGTTGGAATGGTCATTGAATGGTTTGAAGTTAGACTTGGTGATGGTAGTGTGTATAGGTTGAAATGGTGGTGTTAAAGTAAAGATAAATGTTGAATTATTGGTTAGATAGGGGTGCATGGAGGGTTTGACCATTTTTCTTGAGTTGGAAGGTTGGAAAATGATTGTGGTATATTGTACTTGGGTTGGAATGAGTATGGAATGGTTGGGTATGAGTTAGGGTGAGGTTTGGTGCCTGTTTTATGGCTTAAGAAATAGAGGAAATGAGTATATAACATTTGGGTTGGTCTTGCTGAAGGTTGCAGCTCTGTTCTGATTTTCTGGGGAAGGGCACGAGTCGTGCCATTTGGCACGAGTCATCCCTTCAGGATGGAAGATTCGTGCCCTTGGGGACGACTGTATCAGAGGGGGTATTTAAGTGGCACGAGTCGTGCCATAGGGCATGAGTTGTGCCCTGTCCTGTTGACTCTGAACCATTTTTCAAGCCTTAGAAACCTAATCTACCTAGTATATAATTGAAACCTCTTTGACTATGATTAAAGTACAACACTTTAGCTATCCAATGGTGTCTTAACATGTCAAAATGGATAAGAGGAAGGGGTTTAAATATTGTTCAGAATATGGTGGAAAGGCTTGATTTGCAACTTAACCAAAGTTATTCAAACTTGGTAATTCGATCTTGAACCTTTATAGAGGTTAGTCATTGTTGTATATTGAACATGTAGGGGTTGTTGGTTATAAATTGTGCCCTTACTTGATTTCATATTCATGGTTTGTGATTCAAATAGTGTATGAAATATATGTTGCACTATTGTATTGGTTTAAACATGAGTATGAATACCATGTTGTTATTTTGTTATCCCTTTGGTGGAATTCTTTTCAAGTAACTATTATGTGCTTGAATGTGTTTCAATCAGCTGATGTTTAGGGGTATAATGGAATACGGTCAATTATGGAAATTGTTCTATAAGGTGATCGAATTACATTATACCTGTGATTGTCCCCTTTTGTGGCCACATATTGGGGTTATAGCTTCTGTATTGAGCCAAAAGCCTTACAGATTGCTAGTATCTTATATGGTTCTCTGAAAAATGAGTCTTATAAGATGTGAATATGCCTAAGCAGTTCACAAATGAGTGGAGTTTTACTCCCGACGTTGTACGACTTATTGTTCAGACGGGAAAGGTAAACTAAGGTAACGTAATGTGTTTATCGCTTTACCAACGTGTTGTGAGCAACCTTGTTATGTGTTGCATTTTACTTGGCATATTGTTGCATTCATAATAGCTTATTGAGATTTATTCTCACCCTTCTCCCTTTAATGTTTTAGATCACACTGAGACAGGCGGACCGACCCAGTGAGGACGAAAAGGAGTTTGGACGTTGTCTTTTTGGGGTTGTCAGGGTATGTGTATGTTGGTGGTTGGAAGTTGTATTTTTGTGTAGTTCCCTTGTGGTGTTTGTATATAAACAACTTTGGTTCAACTTTACATTTGTGTTGTTTTGTAACTAAAACATGTTATCTTTTCAAAGTTTGTTATAACTTTCCTTCAAGTGGAGATGTTTTAAGTTAGTTTTATAATGGAAATGTTAAAGTTGTTTTATTTTCAAGTTAATTAAAAGTTTTAAAATTCAGGTGGTTTTGTATAGCAAGGGGACCCTTCCGCTCGGGGCACGAGCTAAGGTACGGGTCGGGGTCCCCACAGTTTGTATCAGAGCCAGGTTTAGAAGTCAAGGGTAGATGTCTAGATTAAGGGGGAGTGTGTGATAACTGACGACGAGTGTTTGATGCAGGAATTTGTTCAATGGCGGGAAATTAAGATGATCAGCATAGAGCACCAGAGAATGATGGTAATGCCGGGGGAGGTGGAAATCCAAATGCGGAGATGATGAATATCTTCCGGGATTTCTTACAAAGCATGGCAGCTTAAGGTCAAGCACAACATCATCAGGAGGGTCGACACGGGCATGGATTGGAGAAGTTTGTTAAAATGGCTCCACCGAGTTATAATGGGGATCCAGATCCATTGAAGACAGAAAGGTGGCTTGAGGCTATGAACAAGATTTTCGCAGCAATGAAGAGTCCGGACGAAGAGAAAGTGAGGTTGCTGTTTTCAAACTGGAAGGACCCGCCGAGCATTGGTGGCATATTGTGAAGGATAGTTGGTACCGTGACCACATGCCTCAGACATGGGAGAACTTTACCCGCAAGTTCAGAGATTATTTCATTTCGATGGTTACACGGGACAAGAAGGAGGTCGAATTCTTGAGGTTAGAGCAAGGGACGATGTCAGTGCCCAGTATTCTGCGAAGTGTACGGAGTTAGCTAGATATTGTCCTCATTTGGTACCAGAAGAAGAGAAAAGAGTCTACCGGTTCATGAAAGGGTTGAGATTGGAGTTCAGAAAGCATCTTTTGACGCACGCCTTCACCGACTTACAAGCGACAGTGAATAGAGCATACCAGATAGAGAATGATATTGAAGAGCATCGAGGTAAATCCGAAGGTGGAAGTGGAAGTAAACCGAGATATCAAGGTCAAGGTTCTGGACAGAACAGAGGGCAATATAGGTCTTCAGCCCCAAGGTTAGTTAGAGGAGGAAATGTGACGGTTCCGACAACTCATCCGGCTTCAAGTCAATTTGGGATGGTATGTGGCTTTTGCAAGAAAATGGGACATTCGTAGGATAGGTGTTGGAGCAAACAAGGCAAATTCCTTGTGTGTGGAGCAGCAGGTCATTTCAGGAAAAATTGTCCTAAGCTACAACGGGGGCAAGCTTCGGGTACCGGTCAAGGTGGGCAAATAGGTGGAGTGAAAAGAGACAACGAGGGGAAATCAAAGGATAGAGTGCAAGGGCGAGTGTTTCCCTTGAGTCATGGGGAGGTAGATCCCAATATCGTCATTAGAGGTATCGTCCCTGTCTCAGGAGTTAAGGCCCGCATTCTTATAGATCCCGGTCTTCCCACTCTTTTGTGGCATCTCATTTTGCATTTGCATTGCATAAATTGCCTGAAATTATGCCTTATGTGTTGGAGGTCTCTACTCCTATGGGAGAGTGTCTCGTATGTTCTTTGGTCTATCATGGTTGTGATGTGAATATATGTGGGCATGTATTGCCAGTGAATTTGGTAGAGTTACAAATCCGTGACTTTGATGTCATTCATGGTATGGATTGGTTGAGTAGTTGTTATGCTTTGGTAGACTGTTGTAGGAAGCGAGTCTCCTTTGCTATGCTTGATATGCCTACCTTTGTGTTTGATGCAGATAAATCTTTGTTTGGTATTCATGTTATATCTGCTTTAAAGGCTAGAAAAATGTTGTCAAAAGGGTGTGAGGGGTACTTGGCCTATGTGTTAGATTCAAGTAAGAAATCCCCCGAGTTATCTCATGTCCCAGTTGTGAATGAGTTTATTGATGTGTTTTCAACAGAATACTCTATGCATCCGGATAGAGAAGTAGAGTTTTGCATTGATTTAGTGCCCGGTACCTCACCTATATCCAAAGCACCCTACCGAATGGCTCCGGCTGAGTTGAAAGAGTTGAAGACTCAGTTGCAAGAATTGTTAGATCGGGGTTTCATTCGTCCAAGTGTTTCACCCTGGGGAGCACCGGTTTTGTTTGTTCAGAAGAAGGATGGTACATTGAGACTATGTATTGACTATCGCTTATTGAACCAAGCAACTATCAAGAATAAGTACCCTCTTCCGTATATTGATGACTTGTTCGATCAACTTCGAGGTTCCGTGATCTACTCCAAACTTGATTTGCGAAGCGGATACCATTAGTTGAAGATCTGACCGGATGACATTTCAAAGACAGCCTTCAGAACGAGATATGGTCATTATGAATTCGTGGTTATGCCTTTCGGATTGACTAATGCATCGACAATATTTATGGATATGATGAATAGGATCTTCAAGCCCTACCTTGATAGTTTTGTTGTGGTTTTCATTGATGACATTCTTGTCTACTCCAAATCCCGGGAAGATCATGAGAAGCACTTGAGAATCGTTTTATCTATTCTTCGTGAGAAGCAGCTGTTTGCAAAGTTTAGCAAGTGCGAGTTTTGGCTTGAACAAATTTCTTTCTTGGGTCATGTGGTATCTAGTTCGAGGATTTCCGTGGATCCTTCTAAGATTGAAGCCGTAGTCAATTAGAAGCAGCCTTCAACTGTTACTGAAGTCTGTAGCTTTCTTGGATTGGTGGGGTATTACCGATGGTTCATTGAGGGATTTTCTAGAATAGCAACTCCATTGACAAGATTGACTCGGAAGGATATACCATTTGTGTGGGATTCTAAGTGTGAAGCAAGCTTTGCCGAGTTGAAGAAGAGGTTGACATCATCTCCAGTTTTTACCCTTCCAGATGGATGCGAGAATTTTGTTATCTTCAGTGATGCCTCGAAAGAAGGATTGGAATGTGTTCTTATGCAAAATGGGAAAGTGATTGCGTATGCCTCGAGAAAGTTATCACCGGCGGAACAGAATTACCCTACCCACGACATGGAGTTGGCTGTGATTGTATTTGCATTACATAAGTGGAAGCACTATCTATATGGGGCGAGATTCAAGATTTTCACCGATCACAAGAGCCTGAAATATTTGTTTATCCAAAAAGAGTTGAATAACCGACAAAGGAGATGGTTGGAGCTATTGAAGGATTATGACTGTGTTATCTCGTATCATCCAGGAAAGGCGAATGTGGTGGCGGATGCGATTAGCCGAAAGGCTTATTTATCAACCTTGAGATCCCGAGAGTCGAGAAAAGAAATGATATTTGCGAATGTCCGAGCAGTCCCTACTTTGTATGGAGATCTTTTGGAAGCTCAACAAAGTGATCCAGAATTGAAAAATTTTGGGGCAAGTGCAAGATGGAAAGACTGGGGAGTTTTCCTTGAATAGAGATGGAATTTTAACCTTTCAAGGAAGAATTTGCGTTCCTTCTTCACCTGAGATCAAAAGGCAAGCTTTAGAGGATGGCTACAAATCAAAGTTTGCTATTCATCCGGGAAGTATAAAGATGTACCAAGATTTGAAGAGAGGTTATTGGTGGAATGGAACGAAAAGAGAGATTGCGGATTTTGTATCAAGATGTTTGACTTTTCAACAAATCAAGGCCGAGCATCAGAGACCGGCGGGGCTACTTCAACCGTTAGATATTACGGAGTGGAAGTGGGAAGGAATCTCGATGGACTTTGTGACCGGATTGCCTCCGACCTCGAAAAAGATGGATGCCATTTGGGTGATAGTTGTCAGATTGACAAAGTCGGCTCATTTTCTACCGGTATTAACAAGGTATTCGATGGAGAGGTTAGCTCAACTTTATATGCGAGAGATTGTTAGACTTCATGGAGTTTCGGTTAGTATTGTATCCGATAGAGATCCGAGATTCACCTCGAGATTTTGGAAGGCGTTGCATGAAAAGTTGAGTTTTAGCACGGCGTTTCATCCTCAAACCGATGGGCAGACCAAGAGAACCATTCAGATTCTTGAGGATATGTTATGGGCTTATGTGATGGATTTTTATTTATCTTGGGAAGATCACTTACCGTTAGTTAAGTTTGCTTACAACAACAGCTACCAGTCTAGTATCGAGATGGCTCCGTATGAGGTATTGTATGGGAGAAAATGTAGATCTCTAATGTGTTGGGACGAGGTTGGTAAAGCTAGGCTTTGGGGTCCGAATTTGGTTAGAGATTCAACGGAGAAGATCAAAGTGATCCGAGATAGATTGAAGACGGCTCAGAGTAGACAGAAAAGCTACGCCGACAATAGAAGACGAGACTTATCATTTCAGGTTGGTGACTTCGTGTTTTTGAAGATCTCTCCGAGGACTGGGATTAAAAGGTTTGGTAATAAGGGTAAATTGGCTCTGAGATTTGTTGGTCCGTTTGAGATTTTAGAAAAGATTGGTGAGTTGGCTTATCGATTGGCGTTGTCTCCATCCCTTTCATCTCTTCATGATGTGTTTCATGTTTCAATATTGAGGAAATATTGGTATGACCCTTCTCATGTCTTGAGTTCTCCTCCCGAAGATATTCAAGCGGATATGACATATGTAGAAGAGCCGTTGAGAATCTTGGAGTTTCAAGTTCGATAGTTGCGAACTAAGAGTACCCCTCTAGTGAAAATTCTTTGGAAGAATCATACGATTGAAGAAGCAACATGGGAGTTAGAGTCAGAAATGCGGGAAAAATACCCTTGGTTGTTAGAGCGTTCAAGTAAGTACATTTAAAATTCGGGCCGAATTTTTTTAAGGGGGAGTGAGTGTCACGACCCTAATCCTAGGCACCATTTTAGCACATGTTGAGCACGTGGGGTTGGGTTGTAGTATATCATTTATGCATTTTATGCTACTTGTTGGATTTTATATGCTTATTTTGATATTTGACAACTTATGTGATTTTAGGATGATAATAAAATTAAGTTAATGATTTATTGTCTAAATGAAACAAATTGGAAAGTGTGTAGAGAAATTATAATAATTGAAATTTTAAATAAAAGTTTGAAAAGTAATTGAGGTGCTTTTATGTAAAGGTTGGAATATAAGGGGGTTAGTTGTACCAATTGTAAGTACCCCAATCTGGATCACTCCCTTTCAAACACACGGGAAACACCGTAGACTCATCCACGCAGTCTCAGGGACCTCTCTCACTCAAAACCCTCTCAAAACCCTCTCAAACCCCCAAACAAACCAAGGGAGGAGCCTTTCTGGGATAAAAAGGGACAAAAGGACCTTTTGGGAATTTTCAGGAAATCAGAAAAGCAATTAAGGTCCGTACGGACCTCTTTGTTTCAATGATTACTAAATCCCCTTAAAGTCCACAATATTCCCTCAAATCCCGGAAGAAATGATGACTTCCATGCGAGTTGGTCCGTACGGACCTCTTTGCATGCAAGATGGTCCGTACGGACCTTATTGCATGGGGACATCATCATTCGAATATTCTCCATCATTGCGCATTCCCTCAAATCGAGGAAATCCAAAATTGGATAACCAATGAGTTCCGTACGGACCTCTTTGCTCCGAAATTTTTACTATAAATAGAGGCCTCCCCCTCCTCATTTTCACACACCTCCCACTTCTCTCTTCCTCCCTAAGCCTTCGGCTCCCCTTCTAAGACCTTTCGAGGCATTCCGGCCCCTTCCGGATCCTTCCGAGGCCTTCCGAGCCCCCTCGAGGTGCTCCGAAGCCTCTCCGAGCGCTCCCCGAGACGCTCCGCGCTGCCCGAGGCACTCTCGAGGTACTCACGAGGCCCTCGTGGTACTCAGAGGCCTTGCACAGTCTTTCCCACGGTGTCCGGCTCTTTCCGAGTCAAACCGGCGATCCCAAACCTTGCCGAACCTCCGCCCCGAATCCAACCAACGATTCCAACGCACGCCGAACCTCTCGCCCAGTGATCCCGACGATCCCCACGCACGCCGAACCTGCGCCCAAACGCAGCCTACGGTTTCAACTCACGCCGAAACTACGTCCGCGGACCACGGCATCCCCGAAGCAATCCGAACGCTACTCGGAGCCTCAAACACTATTCCCTGCGGAAGACAGGACACGAACCAACATTGGTAAGGCTTCCTTCCTATTCTATTTCAATACATTTCAATACAATGTAGACATCCGATGTGACATGCATTTTTAAAAGCACACACACACACACAACTTTTTAAAGGATATTAGGGGTATCAGAAAGACTCGTTTTACGAGGCGACTCGGGTGAGCTCTAATATTCTAATATTCTCTTCCCGAGGAGTCATCTGACCTCCGAACTCAAATCTCATCACACAAAAACAGTTTAAAATTTATCTTTAAACTGATGCCCTTTTTCAATGTTTTGGGCTTAATAAAAACGGCGTGGCGACTCTACAAAATGCGAAAGCAAAACGGCGAGACACCTCCAACACGCAACGCTAAAACGGAATAAGCCAGATGCCGGGGCGCGATTGCGCTGCCTCTCGGATCCGGGCGACTTCCCGAACGGCGACGAAATGCGAGATGACGGGGCCTCCGCGCGCGAGCCGGATCCCGGGTAATTTCAGTTGGCGACTCCGCTGGGGACTTTTGTTTTAAAAACTTTTAAACAAAACAAAAGATTTTTAAAACGATGATGAGGGTCAAACTTTCATTTTACCCCTTCCTTTAACTGTTGTGTGTGTGTGCACGTGCTTCGTTTTTATTTTACAAAAAAAATAAAAATACAAAAAAAATGCATCAATATACATCTGTGCATACATTTAAAATTCTTCAAAATTTTCTATTTTACTCAGAAAAAGAATTTTAGAGACCGCACACTACGCGCCTTCTTGCCTCGGTTACACCGCACTCTACTCACACTTCTTTGCCTCGGTTACACCGCACACTATGCGCACTGCTTTGCCTCGGATACACGCACACTACAACCCTTAACCGGGGTGGTCTCGGTTGCGATCAGTTTGGTCTTCCTAGGCCTCTTGGGCGCGCGCGGGATCATTCCAAACATCCCATCCTAGCCGGCGTCAACCTGCACGTTTGAGTCTTGAGTCACACTCTGTCCGGACTCGGTTGGTTTTTACCCGGTCAGGTGTCATACGGCTGGATACATATACCATGCCGGCCATTTTCGAGTCAAGGCTCGGAACTCAAGATCCCTTGCGCAAGCAAAGCGATGAAAGGTCATGCTAAAATCTTGACTGATCTTGATTTCGAAGCTACACCCGAGACGATGTTCCGTCCCGGATATACATCCATGCTCGCATGACACCATGTCATCACGCCTTTGATACGTCGGCCATGACAATATGACCCGGCCAACGCCTAACGTCACGGATCCCTTGCGCAAGCAAGGTAAAGAGAGGTCATGCCGAACTCTTGACACGATCTTGACTCGGTGGCGGCTCGGTTCACTATTCACATGGCTAACGCATCAAAGCGAACATGACAGGCTCGGTCCTTAGGTTCGATTTTCTTTTAGGCCGGTGGAAACCGCTTGCGCTATAGGACCCTCGCACAGAAATTTGTCCACCTGGGATGTCGAAATACGGGTGCAAAACGAGGGGCTTATAGCCGCACGAGATGGTCTCCGGCGACCCGGGATCTAGCATAGTTGCGAAAAAGAAGAGCAATCTTTTCCAACCTACCTAGGATTACGAGAAAACATGTTTTAAGTAAATTAAACGACAACAAAAAAAAAAAAAAAATCGAGAAAATAAAAGAAACGGAAACCGCATGCCACGTGAGCTTTCCCCTTTTATCCCGTTAGGCCATTCCCGTGTCTAAACCTTGCCCGTCACCCCCTCCAGTGAACCGAGAGTGGTTGAGAATCCACAGGAAGCCGCCTTTTCGGTATTGAGGTCACAAGGTCCGATAGCCCTTCCGGTTCAACGGTCCGCACCGTCCAATACTCCCCGTGACGGGATCAACGAGATAACGGTGAGGGAAACGGAACCCCGCCACTAAGGAATCTCCGGACAATGGAGGAGGTCTTTGCGAGCCTTCGAAGCCATCAAGAAGCGCCAAGAAGAACGACAAGCTGGATCGTCGACACCTTGCGTCTTCGAGCAGTTGCGGTTCCCAGCCCGATGGAACCTTTGTTCTCATAGAAGACGAAGACATCTGGCTCCCAGGTTTCTCAAAGCTATCGGCGGAGTCCCGCCTCCGCCAAGCTACGAGATCCCGACAACGCAAGCGGCTCTCGCTCAAAGCTCCCCTCAGGCATCGGTCAGCGGCTCCGACAATGCCCGCCTCGAGATCGGTCGGTTTCCGGCTCTGCACATCAAGCTCGGTACCAACGGCACACATACGTGCTGCTCCGCGAGATCCCAATGCATCTCGGTATCCCCCAGGATTCAATCCTTTGCCTCTATACGAGCCTCGCAACCACAATCAAAAGTCCCCATTCTTACCGGGGACGGGCATCCCGAGCGGATATCCCGACATCTCAAGTTTGCCACCGCTAGTACGCGGTGGGGCTAACGAATCGTTTCCCCGGTTCCCAAACACGACCACTTAGCGGACTGGCAATCACGCCCTCAACTTCAACACCCGGGGTATGGGTTGGTATACACTCAACTACCTCCCCAAGACTCCCGAATGGCGATCCCATCGGCCCGATCCACCTCCATCTTCGATTTCCGTCCACGAAAACGGTAACCCGCCTCGAGGCAGTGACCCTCACATGGCTTGGTTGATCGAACAGAGATGAAAGACATGCAAGGCAAGCTAGCTAGTTCTCGGAAGGACTCCCTCACGCCTACCGATCCGAACAAAGTGGTCCCTCTCCCTCCAAAGTTCGGGATGCCGGAAATGGAAAAGTTTGACGGACAGAATGCCCAAAAACCCACATCGACACCTACGTCACGGGTATGAGAGCGAAGGGGCAACCCCTCAACGAGATGGCGGATCATTTTTCGGCATTCCCTCAAATCCACGGCACTAAGGTGGTTCCTCAATGTGAAGGCGAGAAAACCGCTCCACGTGGGATCGGATCAGTGAAATCTTCTGGAGAAGTACCGCGCCAATCTTGAATGGGAAACAAACCGCCATGACACTGCAAGCCACTTAGAACAAAAGGATGACGAACCGGTGGGCGAATTCTACAAAAGATGGGCCGGAAGCTAAGCGAGATAATGGATCCACTTTCCAAAGAAGAGCGAGATGGACATCTTCCATTCTGCCTCAAACCATCTTTGAGGACTTTGATCGACCACCATTTCTATCCGGATCTCGGAGTGCCATGGTCAACGCAGGTACAAAGTTTGAAAAGACTACGAGTCTTGAAAAGGCAACGGCAACCCACTGCCTCGTCTTACCGCTATCGAACAAACTGGCAACTTCAACTCCTGCCCAACCAAAGGAAAGGAAGCAGGCCCAGGAACAAGTGCACTACATTCGAACGGAGCTCAAGTAAACCGCGATCGGGCGGCCCCAAAGAATAGCAACCCCCTCGCTTCCCACGGTTCCAACATTTTGATAACACGGAAATGCCCTTGGGTCAAGTATTTGAAGCTTTGGTGAAGCGAAATCTTCTCGAAACCACTCGAGAATTTCCAACGAAGACCCTCAGGCCAACGTGGATATGAGCAAGCGCTGCGCCTTCCATAACTACCCCGGCCACACCACCGACAATTGCTTCGTACTCAGCGGGTGATTCGGGGGCTCATTGAGGAGGGAAAATTGGAACGCCCCGTGGTCCCAATACCATTGGAAATCCATTCCCGAACGACGGGAGTAAACTCGATAGCCATTGACGAAACCCCAAGCGAGAGCGAGACTCCACGCAATTTCCGAAACCGTCGGCATCTTTGTCTCGCTATGGCTAGGGAACGTGAAACAAGAGTCAAAAGGTCTCGTGACCGGGAATTCCAGACAAGAACGCCCAAGGGCCACTGTCTCCCTACGATCTTTGCCCCGGCCAAGGCATACAAATGGTTGGATCGAACGTTCCCCAGACGAGGGGCGAGTCCAACGGTAGCACGGGAAGCGGTTTAGCCTTCGCGAGACGATGACTTGCCAATATGTGAGAATCGGCACAACGAAGCTCTCCTCATCCTCATAAAGATAGAGATGTTCTTCCTCCGAACGTCTTGATTGATAACGGCTCCGCGATCGACATCATCGCTTTAAGCACATTGAAACGACTCCACATCGGCCGTTCTACGATAAGGCCTTCACCTCGGAGTAATCCGGAGCCTACGACTCTACTGCACGACCAATCGTAGGAATCATCAATTTGAGGATCCAATTCGGACGTACAACTAGAGTCGGTAGAGTTCCAAGTCGTGGAAATCAAACCAACCTTCTCTGCTTTGTTGGGACGGCCTTGGATACATCGGAGATGAAAAGCGGTATCATCTACTCTTCACCAATGCGTGAAATTCATCAATGCCAACGGAGCGATCGAAGTGATCCGCGGAAGCGGTGCAATGGCAAGTGCTTGGCCGGCAAGCTATGACCCGAGAAGAAGGTCCCGACATGACCGAATACTCTTCTCCAGATGATTCTCCTACCTGTCCCGCTACGAAGTGGATCCTTACATCCACGCTCTAAGCCGCGACGAGCCGGAAATTGAAGAACTCATGGGTCGGGATGACAACTCGACATATGCATTGTGAAGAATGCTTGAGAGAGGATCAAGAGATGGATGCCCTAATGGAGATTGATCGAGGTAGACCCTTACTTCGCCGAAAACCCTCTTGCAAAGCGGCTCATCACCGATCCCCGGTACAAGACAACCCTCTAGCCGAGCACTCTCGGATCTTACGGGGACAGCCATCACGGCTTAGTTCAATTGAACATTCCGGTGTCAGGCACAGACGAGCAGTGGCGCAACCTCCTCGAGGCTTAATCGGGGAAGGAGATATAGCATGTCCGCTCGAATCGAGACATTGTAAACGTCGTCCAAGCAAAGATCCCGAGATAAAGAAGCGAGATTCTATGAAAGTGATCAACATCGGCAAGAATCCACTCCGAATCGGCGAATGCTTCGCCCTCTAGAAGTAGCCCTCGGCGACTTCTATCATCAAAAACCCCAGGGTGGTGGCAACACTAATGGAGGGACATCATCGGGGAGCAGCCAAAAACCTCCGCGATCTGGTTTGAAATCGAACCGCATGCAAGCTACTTTCCGGGACTCGTACCAAGGAAGATTGGCCACCTAAACCGGCACCGCTCCTGCAGAGCTACGGCCATCAGGAAGTAATGAAGCTGGTCCAATCCCTCGTCGCCTATAGTCTAGCTTCGAGTCTTGTTGTACGTGTATTCACATCTTTTGTGTCTTTTGACGGCTTTACGCAGACGATTGTGAATCTTTGATCAACAATGTACGGCCTTCACGCTTTCAATAAAAGGTCAGACCTTCCTAAAAAACCATTTCATTGCATCTTTAACAAATGATGACATTAACTAATCAAAACAGTTAAATTCATCTATACAAAAGGCAAACACATTAATTAAATAAATGCATCAAGCAAACATTTAAGCATGTTGTCAAACGAGAGAAAAACCGGGCCCAAGTGCCGAGAAGGTTTTAATCACAACGATTTGCAAGATTCTTTGAAGAGCGAAAAGAGACGCAAGTCCGACGCCATTTCCGGCACAAGCCCGGATCTTCCAATACCTCAAGAACGGGGAAACCACCTTCATGAACAAGGAAGGTCAACACACTGAAAGGGGTCAAAACCAAGAGCATCATGGCCCTAAAAACGCCTTGCCTCTCACTTCGTCATCCTCGGGGACATGTTATACAAGAAACGCTACCATGGGCCACTCCTACGGCTGCGTCGGCCAAGAAGAAGCGAACAAGTTCATGAGCAGAAGTCCACAATGGGGCTTGCGGTCCCCACATGAATGCCCGAGCCACGATGCAAATCATTCTCGGGATGGGCTACTCTTTGGATCTCCGTGGAGCGGATTGCATCCACTTTGTCCGAAGAGCTGCGACAAGTGCCAGCGGTTCTCCAACCTCAATCATCTGCCGCCCCACGATCTCTTGCATGACTACACCTTGGCCCTTTGCCACTTGGGAATTGACGTCATCGGGAAAATCGCTCGCCCGGCGGCAGCGGTCGCGAAGTTCATCTTAGTAGCCATCGACTACTTCACCAAATGGGTCGAAGCCAAGTCCTACAAGGTACTCACCTCCAAGAAGGTCGCACATTTCCTCAAGGAAAACATCATATGCCGATACGGCATCCCAAATGAGGTCATATCGGACAACGGCTCACACTTCGAAGGGGAATTCGACGAGGCTGGGTGAATTCAAGATCACACGTCACAAATCTTCTCCCTACCGGCCACAAACAAACGGCGCCGTGGAAGCGGCAAACAAAACCCTCGAACGGATCATCCGAAAAATGACCACCAGGGGCGAGATTGGAGAAGGCTGCACCTTGCACTTTGGGGCTACCGCACATCGGTCGAGCGACCACGGGAGAAACCCCATTTGCCACGACATACGGGATGGAAGCGATCCTTCCCATCGAGCTAGAAATTCCCTCACTCCAGAGTCTTTGCTGGAAAATGACATCAACGAAGTCGAATGGCTCACGAAGCCGACATGACGAATTGGCTCACGCTAGACGAGCGACGACTAAAGGCCATGGAACACGTCAGGAGCCTATCAAAGCGGGATGGCTAGAGCTTTCGACAAGAAAGTCAAATCCGAGACATCGGGGAAGGTGACCTTGTACTCAAAGAAAAGCCTCCCACTCGAACCAACCCCCTTTGGGAAAATGGGAACCCACATGGATCGGCCCTTTCGTGGTTCAAAAGATCTTCTCAGGAGGCGCCATGAAGCTAACGGACCTAGACGGCAATCCCTTCATGAATCCAGTCAACGGAAGCAAACTTCGCGAGATACTTCGCACGAAGAAGAACAAGCTGTGCATCTCTTGGCACTCCATGTAGTGTCGAACTACGCGAGACTGAGCCCTCTAGTCAGGAGGAACGTAGGCAACCTTAATTGGTCCGGTCTAAAAATACACAAAAGTCAAAAGTTTGAATGTCAATCAAGACCTCCATCAAGCTCCGCACTTTTCAAGAACACGCCCCGGCAGTCACCTTGACCAAGTCAAACGACGGCGGCAACATCAAAAAGGACATCAGAGGTCACTCGGCATCAAGCAGTGACTCATGTCTGCTTCCAAGCCGGGGCTTGTCTTCGCCCTCACGCGCTTCAAAAAAAAAAAAAAAAAAAAAAAACACAAAGAGCTCGAGCAAGGGCTCACACAAAAAAAAAAAAAAGAGCTCGACGAGGCTCACAAAAAAAAAACAAAAGAAGCTCAAGCGAAGCCGCGAAATTGAGGTCAAGAGCCACGCTTGACAAGCGGCAAGGAATCTACTGAAAAGACCGTCAAAACGACTTGTCAGGAGTGAGCATTCCAACCTCTCGGCCAAGCACTGAAGCCTCAAAGAAAAGAGGATTGCCGTCATGGCCTGCATCGTGCTTCAAGTCCGCAAATGAAAACGTGAAAAGTCCAAAGATGGACGCCGACAAAGTGCACAACGAAGCAAAGGCAAACAAGAGATCTTGCGTCTCGACAAAGCTTTAAAAGTAAATCACAAATCACTAACGGTTACAACATTTCTTGATGAGTTCAAGCACGGTCTACTCTCAAGTTCACAACATGCTAAAAAACGGCTTAATACATTTAACTAATAATGTGTTTGCAATGCAATGAATGGATACCTAGGAGGTCATTCCGCGCCATCTGCGCTTGTCCCCTCGCCATTCTTTCCTTTCTTCCCTCGTCCCCAGGCGAGTCTTCTTTCGCTCACGTGAACCAACTCTGCGTCTCTCGGTCAGAGATCCCAGGGGTCCTCCCGTAGAGTCAAATAATCCCGGTAGCTCTCGGGGCTTCATTCGCCCGTGCTTCGGCTCGGATCTCCTCCTGCGAGTGCAGCCAAAGAGGACCTCTCCTGTCGGTCGGTCAACTCTAGTCTCGTAGTCAAACAAAGCGTCTCCCGTCACATCGAAGGGTCGGACCGAGGCTTCGGCACTCCTAAGGCAATAGCTGCTACGGCAGCGGGTCCCCGTAATCGCTACACGCCGCTCTCCAAGACCACCTGGGGCTGCCCGACACGTTGCTCATACCGGGCCGGATGCGAGTCGTCAACACAACGCTCCCAGACGTCTAAGGAGTACCACGGGAGGGAAAGCGGAATACTTCCATACCCTCGGACAATACAAGAAGGCACTGAGCCTGCCATACAAAGAGGAACTACCTCCGCGGTAGCAAGGTCATCGGCCCAACAAAGGCTCTGCTTCATCCCAAGCTGGCAGGGAAACAAGCGACGGAATATAGAAGGAGGACCAAGACAAACAGGCTTTGGAACTCGACAACGTAGGACCCTTCTGCAAGATCCTCCTGGTCTCAATCCTCCGGTGCGGAACCCACCGGCGGATCTGATGCGTACCAAGCTGTGCCATCCATCTCTCCCGGGCGGACTGATCCATATCCAACACAAGAGGTCGGCGAGCAAATGACCACGGGCTAAACGACGTCGGAGCCTCGGGCATGGCTGAAGTCTCTCTCGCGGCCACAAGGTGAGTAAAGCGGGGCTTCCCCCTCTCATAAAACGATCCCCGGTCGCGGACAGTCGATACCATGAAGAGTCTCCCCCGGCACCAACGGGACAATATCCTCTCCGGCTCTGCGTGCCCTACCACATCTAGCAAAGCGCCATCCACAAATGCCAAGGGAACTAACCGAAAAGCGTCGCCATCACGCACAAGGCAAATACATCCCAAGAGACGTCACTCTCATCATCAACCATGAACCGCTCCGGCGGCTGAGGAAATGTCGATATGACCCGAATCAAGGATCATGCCTGCACTTCTTCCAACGAAGTACGAAGAAAGTCTGCAAGCTTCACGCTCGCGCGGCACCAACCAAAGGAAGCGAGATGGCCTCCACCTCCGGTCCTCCAATCAAAGCCCGAAAATCTTCAAAAGTGGGCACCATTTCATTGTAGGAGAAAGCTTGATGCACGTGCCTCCTAACATCCCGAGAACTTCGCGGCGGCCCGCAGCAAATCCCAATCGGGAACCCGACTCCTTAAAAGACCAAGCCAGAGCAAAGACGAAACCTTACCTCGAAAGCCCGTCTACGATGCCTCATACGGCGCGCATCCACGTTTTCATTGCTCAAGGAAGTGTGCTTGCCTCTCTGCGAAAGCCTCGGCAAAATTCTAGGGACATACGAAGAATCCATGGCAAAAATGGAGGTTCCTAGAGAAAATGGGGAAGAAAGCTCGAAAATGGCTGCAAATGGGGAAATGAGGAAGAACCGAGGCCTTTGGAAAGCATTTATGTCCTTCCCAAAGCAAGGTTGGTCCGTACGGACCTCTTTGCATGCTAAGTATGTCCGTACGGACCTCCTTGCAAACGAACCCATTTCCCCCGAAAACGGTACAAAAACCCTGTCCTCGTAAAACCTTGCTCCAAGCGGTCCAAACAACGGCCAAAGCCATTTCCGGCAAACCAACACTACCCACAAACGCACTCTCGGCTCACGTGGCATGTACAAAAATAAAAATAATAATAGCAACAATTTCTAGGACAATTCCAGGGAATCACAAAAATAAATGACATTACATCTTAAAATAAAATACTTGTTTGCCATGCAAATACATGTGTTTTATTACGGGTACCCAAAATGTCTACGTTGCTAAACAAAAAAAAAAAAAAGAGAGAGGGATATGAAAAGAGGAAAGCAAATGAATACTACTCGAGAATCCTCGTCATCCGTCATCATCCTCCTCGCCAAGATCCTCCAAAGAAAAGTCGGGCATCCCGGCGAACTCGCCGTCACATCCTCATCGTCGAATACAGGAGCACACTTTGAGGCTCCCACGAGAAGTACTCGAGAAGGATCAAATCCGGCGAAAGGATCAAAGAAAGAAGGCTCGAGGAACCCTCACCTGTGCGCCGTGCGGAGGCATGAACCGATAAAAGGGCTGCTCCTCGAAGGCCACTGCGGCTCCCGAAGACGTCCGGCATCCATGCTATGCCGCCCCCTCAGGCCCCTCTGGCTGCGGCTCCGGCTCGGCTCTAGGCGGAGGAACGTCCACGAGAATGCCTCGAAGGCATAGGCTCGTCTGGCGCCGGCACGCGAAGACCGACGGAGACACCTTCGACGCCATCTTCTTAGCGAAGGAGCGCGTCGCCACGTAGCGGCGAGTCGGCATATCGTAGGCTCTCCCGGGACTGCACCAACAAGAAGCCAAGGAAACGCTCATCAAATGCGGTTATACTCAACAACAAAAAGAGAAAAACGCAGTAAAAGATGCCAAGATGGAAAAGAGTCGACACGCTCACCGATCTGTCGGGGTCCAGCTCTATATGCGGCGGGAGCACGCTCCAGGAGCAGGTACAGGACACGCCTCTCTCCTCGTCCGTCCCAGCGGACGTACGTGAAATCCGGTCCCGGCATCGGAACCTGCAGGGGAGCTGCGGGCCGGCCTCTCTCTCCGCGCCGATGCACAGGCGTCCTCGGCTTCCTCCTCGCGAGGCCCCAGTACTCCTCGCCCAGGTATAAAATGAACTCCTCGGCGCCGAGGCACCGCGAGGTACCTCTCGAAGTCGAAGCACGTTCATGTCCGAGTCAAGCATCCCAAAGGGAGGGTCCCTCGGAGCCACGGGAAGCACAGGGGCCATCTGCCCGGAAGACTCGCTCCCGTGCATGGCGTCACAAGTCAAGCCTCGCGGCATCTTCCGCGCGGCGTCACCTCGGGAGCCCCCTCGAACTCATCTCCCTCATCACCGAGTCCACGGGAGCAGTAACGAACCCCTCACGGCTATCCCGCTCCAGCGCTCCTGCACGCGTCCCCGTAGGGCGATGGTGAGCTTCCCAGTGGTCCTCCTCTTCCTCGCCGTACGAGCCCATCCCAAAGCATAGCGAGGGTACGCGGCAAAGAATGCCCCCAGGGATCTCTATCCCACGGGAAGCACTGGAAAACCTCATAAAACCACACCTGTGACAAAAAAACAGAGAAGGCTCAGTGCAAAAGACAATGGAGAAAAGACAAGTTGCTAAATCAAAAAACGGCAATAAACTCATACCTCCAAAGCAAAGTCAAAGCAGGCCAACGAACTGGCCACCCCCCGGCTAAACCGGTCCAAGGAGAAGTAGAGCTCAGCCAAGCCTGCCTCGCCCCAAGCAATGTCGCAGACCCTATCCCGATCAGTCAAGCTCTCCAGCAGAGCAAAGGAGCGCATGCGGTCGCGTGGTTCGAGAACAAAGTCTCGGACGGTGCATACCACAAGAAGGAGCGCGCCCGCTTGCTCATTTGTCACTGGCCGGTACCCCGGATGTAGGCCCAATGCTGGCCGTGATCCTCATCTCTACGTCGCTACGGCATCCCGGAGCCCCTGCGAGGACGAGGCTCAAAGCCCGGCGGCTCGGTCGGCACGTCATCGCCTATCATATCTCTCCACGCGCAGGCTCTCCTTTGAAGGAAAGCCGGTGATCGCGGCAAAATCGGTGGGCGTCACTTTGTCACCTCGCCCGGCTCGGGTGGAAGGTGTGGGTGGTATCCCACCGGTACTCGGAAAGGCCCGGGAAGACACTCTTGTTCTTCCTCGTGTCGTACAGCTCCGGCCCGGGTTCTCAGCGAACACACCTAGGCCGAAGCATAAACCGGCCTCAGGGGACTCGGCCTACCGCCCACGGAAATATCGGGCATCCATTGCCTTAGCTCCACAACGACCTCGAGCGATCCCGAGTCTTCATCCTCTTGGCCTTCCCGGCCATAAGCCCCGCATCTGCAGGTAAACACTGACAAAGGTACGTCAATCACAGTACTTAATATAAAGGCACATATAACCCGTCACAAAACACGGCACATATTGCACATAATTTTCACATACATTATACATATAATTTTTCCATGTAACCCGTCACAAAACACGGCACACAATGCACATAATTTTCACATATATCATGCATATAATTTTTCCCATGCGATCAGCAGTCACAAAACACGGCACACAACTTTGTATACATCTTTCTCAAAAAAAAAAAAAAAGGGGGATTAAACCTACACGACACATTTTCAAAAGAAAATCCGTCCCAAACACGGCACATATCGCACATATTTTCCCCTGAAGTCCGTCACCCAAAAACACGGCACCGCACACACTATATAGCACATTCTCAAAAGAAAATCCGTCCCAACCACGGCACACACTTTCACATATAACCCGTCACAAAACACGGCACATGTCACATTTTTTCACAAAAATTATCACTACACGATAATTTTTCTCATAATGTACATACATAAATAGCATACGGTACAAAACACCCAAAGCATGCAATTCGCTAGATAGGCACTTTATTTTCACAAATAAGAGCTAATCTACACATTTACGCACAAAATACACATACCCACAATTTTTACATGTCCATTTTCAACAATTCATCAAGAATTTCACAAAAAGGCATAAAATAATTCAAAAATGCGAAAAACTAAAACCTAGTTCTAAAGCATTCAAAAATTCGAACGAGGGAATCAAAACGGAAGCAGATTTCTTACCTCCCCAACGTTCATGGAGCGACGATTATGCACCTCGGATTCGGATACAAAACATCCGGGTTCTTCGAAGATGGAACGAACGAAGTCAATTCCTTTGAAGCTCCATTCGCTGCTCGACCACCTCTTGGCTAACGTTGACGACGACTCCTTCGAGATCCTTCGGCCATGGCAAGAAATTCAAGCAAAAATTTTTTGATTTTGGTTAACAAATGGAGGAATTTTTCTCTCTCTCTCGCACAGTTTCATAGCTGGGAAAATGAGGAAGAAGGAATGGGGAAGGGCCTCGGCCATTTAAAGCCCGGGTCAAACACGGGAAGCTGTAAAAAAACAAGGTGGTCCGTGCGGACCTCTTTGCAACCCGGGTTGGTCCGTACGGACCTCTTTGCAAAGGGTGGCCAAATTACTTTCCCCTGCCCTTATAATCTTTGCCCACAGGTGTCCTAAGGCCTTTTCCGGCAAATCGAGTGCGAGAATGGTCCCTAACCTTCTTCAAATCGACCACCGTCAAGCGTAAGACCGGACCTCGCCACTTCGACGGCAATTCAATCCTCGGCCATCAAACGTAAGGCCGATCCTCGCCCACTTCAACGCGGCAATTCAATCCGTCATCGTAAAATAGGGTCCTCGCCACTCAGCGGCAACTCAATCCGGCCGTCGGCGTAAGACCCAGGACCTCGCCAGCCCGGCGGCAATTGACCGCGGCCGTCATCGTAAGACCGGTCCTCGCCCACTTCAACGGCAATTCAATCCCCGGCGCCATCATCGTAAGACCGGTCCTCGCCACTCCAACGGCAATTCAACCACCGCCCGCTCGAGACGGCAATTCGGGAAGGAGCCCGACACCTCGCTCCCGGCCACCCGATATCCGAGGCCTGAGGCGCCTCCCAGGCGCTCGACGGCAGATTCAGCAGCCGACGCTCGACGGCAATTCCCCAGCGGCAAAGACTAACGCCTCCTGCCCAGTGAGCTATCGGCCAATTCACGGCTTATAGAGGCGCACCCGATGTCAGTCCAGCAGCAGCTGAACGGCCCCTCGAGCGCAGTCAGCGTAAGTCAACTCGACCGGCTGGAGATCGAAGGGAAGCCCCTACATAGGTCACGCATCCCCGGAAAGGGCCATGCACAGTCGCGTCCCGAGATGCTTAGAACTTCGCACGGCGCGATTCGGTGTAGCCAACACCGCCCACTTCAAGTCCCGTGAGCGTACGAGCTAGGAACCTCGCCAACGACGGCAAATCGGCGCCAAGGAGGAGCGTAAGGCCGGTCCTCGACCCGAGCAACCGAGCCCGCGACCGTCAATTCAAGAAGACCGGTCTTCCCACGTCACGGTAATTCAAGGAAGGAGCTGTGTGGTGAAGGGCGGCACCTCCCGATGCACGAATATCAAGCACAAGAGACGCCTCCAAAGCGGCTGACCCATTTGGACGCGGCTCAAAGGAGATCAGAAGTCACATCTTCCCAACTGAGAAAGGGCCCTGCAGGGGGTCATTGCGTCCCAATCCCAATTCAAGCACCGGCGGTCGGAGATGTAAGCCGAACCGCCGCCGAGCCAGCGGCGCAAGCACGCCAGGCCATCCAAAGTAAGCCCGAGCTCCTCCCCCCAAACAAGTCGAAAGGGAAGTCATCACGGAGGCTGCATATCCCCGGCACGAGACCGTCATCCTTGCCACGCTCACCGACGGCAAAGCAAAGCCCACGCGAAGGAGCGACACCTCAGAGTACAAGTCCCGAGGCACGCAGCGCCTCCCGAAACGCCAAATGGTGAAGCAATCATCGGGCCATCATCACTTGCCAGCCCTAGCGGCCGGCTCAGCCGCTTAGCGATCGTCGTAAGGAGTCCCAGGCCTTCTACATCGACATGCAAAAAACGCGAAATGGCATCTGCGCCTCTCGAATCACGAGAAAGCGGCGCGCCTCCAGCGCGCTGCGGCTAGATGACGATTCAAGTCCTCCTCCGGCGTAGCACCCGACCGCGCCGCGAGATGAGCGATTCAAAAGTCCTCGGCGTGGCACCAACCGCCACTTGAGATGACGGTTCAAAGTCCTCCGGTGGCACCCGACCAGCCGCGTCAAAATCAGAACGATTCACAGTCCTCGCGACTATCTCCCAGCGGCCGGAAGGGCACTGCAAGCCACCCGATTAGGAAAATCAGGTAAATCATTAAAACTTCCCGCGAGGGACGCCGCACCACGTCACTTACCAGGCTATACGGTCGCCCCAGGGGACGCAGCGTCGCATCCTTATCACGGCGGCGCTATACGCCCAGCGTCGCATCACCCATTTATCACGATGGTGATGGTCACCCAGGGACCAGCGGCACCACGTCACTTATCCGCCCGACCTTCCTATGCTGGTCGCGGGGACGCCGCCCTTGGCGTCTGCATCCACCGGCATTTATACGGTCACTCCCAGGGCGCCGCCCACGTCGCTTTATCACCGATTCCTATCTGATGCGCCCCAGGAGCGCCGTACGTCATATCACCATTTACATTCACGAGTCGCACTTCGGGAGAAAGCGCCGCGGCGTCGCACATCACCGGCTTTATACGGTGCGCCCGGGGACTTGCGCCACCACGTCTTATCAGACCTATAGACTTGCTCGGTCACCCAGGGGCCGCGCCACGTCACTTAGTCACCGGCGACCTATCTGTTGGTCACCAGGGCCGCCGCTTGGCACGATCACTTACGACCGACTATACGGTCGTCCATCCCCGGGACGCCCGCTTGCGTCCTTATCACCCGACTGATCGGTCGCCCCAGGGCGCCGCACGTCCTTACTCACCCCGACCAACCTATACGGTACACCCCAGGGCGGACGCCACCACGTCCTTATCAGCCCGACTTTATCTATGCGGTCACCGAGCGCCTTCGCCCGTCTTATCACCGACTGACTTGCTCGGTGCGCGGGGGCGCCGCACGCTTACGCACATCACTTATCGACATGCGGTCACCCGGGACGCCACCACGTCCTTATCAACGGCTCCTATGCGGTCACCCGGGACGCCGCCCACGTCGTTATCAGCGACCTATGCGGTCACCCGGGGAACGCACGTCATATCACACGGCATACGGCCTCGTACAGACGGGACCGCGTCACTTGCTCGTGCGCATCAGCGACCTATGCGGTCGCGAGGACACCACGGCGTCCTCGTCTGGCCCAGGCCTCCGGCGGTCACCACCTGACACCCAGAGCACCACCGCGCACGCGCCATTCACCGCACACGAGAGCGCTCACCCCGCACCCGAACTACGACCGGGGCTTGATTCCGCCCGGGATACGTAGGAATCCTATCGCGGGGTCCGGCCTATTGACCTAAACGGTCACCCGAAAGGACACCACCACGTCCTCACTTTGACCCTCACGGTCAGCTTCCTCTCCCATTGGCGCGATCCAGTTAGGACCACTTATCTTATCGGCGACCCCAGCTTCTTTCATAAGTGACGTCGTCGAGGGGCTTCTGTAAGTACCCCAATGCGGATCACTCCCTTTTCAAACACACGGGAAACACCGTAGACTCATCCCACGCGAGTCTCGGGGACCTCTCTCACTCAAAACCCTCTCAAAACCCTCTCAGAGCCCCAAACAAGCCAAGGGAGGAGCCTTTACGGGATAAAAAGGACAAAAGGACCTTTTGGGAATTTTCGAGGAAATCGAAAAGCAATTAAGGTCCGTACGGACCTCTTTGTTTCAATGATTACTAAATCCCCTTAAAGTCCACAATATTCCCTCAAATCCGGAAGAAATGATGACTTCCATGCGAGAGTTGGTCCCGTACGGACCTCTTTGCATGCAAGATGGTCCGTACGGACCTTATTGCATGGGGACATCATCATTCGAGAATATTCTCCATCATTGCGAGATTCCCTCAAATCGAGGAAATCCAAAATTCGGATAACCAAGAAGGTCCGTACGGACCTCTTTGCTCGAAATTTTTACTATAAATAGAGGGCTCCCCCTCCTCATTTTCACACACCTCCCACTTCTCTCTTCCTCCACCCACAAGCCTTCTGGCTCCCCTTCTAAGACCTTTCGAGGCATTCCCGGCCCCTTCGGATCCTTCCGAGGCCTTCCGAGCCCCCTCGAGGTGCTCAGAAGCCTCTCGAGGCGCTCCAGAGACGCTCCCGCGGCTGCCCGAGGCACTCTCGAGGTACTCTCCGAGGCCCCTCGTGGTACTCCGAGGCCTTGCCCAGGTCTTTCCCACGGTGTCCGGCTCTTTCCAGGAGTCAAACCTAGGCGATCCCCCAAACCTTGTCGAACCTCTCGCCCGAATCCAACCAACGATTCCAACGCACGCCGAACCTCGCCCGAGGCGTGATCCCGACGATCCCCACGCACGCCCGAACCTGCGCCCAAACGCGGCCTACGGTTTCAACTCACGCGAAACTACGTCCGCGGACCACCGGCATCCCCAAGCAATCAGGAGCAGCTACTCAGACCTCAAACACTATTCCCTGCGGAAAGACAGACACGAACCAACATTGGTAAGGCTTCCTTCCTATTCTATTTCAATACATTTCAATACAATGTAGACATCCGATACTGACATGCATTTTTAAAAGCACACACACACAACTTTTTAAAGGATATTAGGGGTATCCGAAAGACTCGTTTTTTACGAGGCGACTCGGGTGAGCTCTAATATTCTAATATTCTCTTCCCGAGGAGTCATCTGACCTCCGAACTCAAAATCTCATCACACAAAAACAGTTTAAAATTTATCTTTAAACTGATGCCCTTTTTCAATGTTTTGGGCTTAATAAAAACGGCGTGGCGACTCTACAAAATGCGAAAGCAAAACGGCGAGACACCTCCAACACGCAACGCTAAAACGGAATAAGCCAGATGCCGGGGCGCGATTGCGCTGCCTCTCGGATCCGGGCGACTTCCCAAACGGCGACGAAATGCGAGATGACGGGGCCTCCGCGCGCGAGCCGGATCCCGGGTAATTTCACCAATGTAGGTGTTTGAGGAGCTTAAGGGGAAAATGTGATGTTTATCTTTTATTTTTCTCCATGGAAAGTCATTTAACAAAACAACTCTCAGTTCATAACCTCCCTTTGTTCATTGAAGAACCAAACCCTAGCTTTTCCTTCTAAAAATCATATCAAATTCATTTCCTTTTCGTTCTTCGATCTGTTTGCGTATTATCGTTCGTGAAGTCGAGGGGATCACATCTAGCCGGAAAAAGATTTTCTTATTTTCGAATTATTCCGGTAAGTTATTATGATTTCCTTCATTTTCTTGCTCATTTCATGGTAAATTGGATTTTGTTGTTGTTTAAATTGATTTTGGTATTTTTGGAACCATTTTATTTGAGTTGGAATGGTCATTGAATGGTTTGAAGTTAGACTTGGTGATGGTAGTGTGTATAGGTTGAAATGATGGTGTTAAAGTAAAGATAAATGTTGAATTATTGGTTTGATAGGAGTGCATGGAGGGTTTGACCATTTTTCTTGAGTTGGAAGGTTGGAAAATGATTGTGGTATATTGTACTTGGGTTGGAATGAGTATGGAATGATTGGGTATGAGTTAGGGTGAGGTTTGGTGCCTGTTTTATGTCTTAAGAAACAGAGGAAATGAGTATATCACATTTGGGTTGGTCTTGCTGAAGGTTGCAGCTTTGTTCTGATTTTCTGGGGAAGGGCACGAGTCATGCCCTTTGGCACGAGTCGTCCCTTCAGGATGGAAGAGTCGTGCCCTTGGGGACGACTGTATCAGAGGGGGTGTTTAAGTGGCACCAGTCGTGCCATAGGGCACGAGTTGTGCCCTGCCATGTTGACTCTGAACCATTTTTCAAGCCTTAGAAACCTAATCTACCTAGTATATATAATTGAACCCTCTTTGACTATGATTAAAGTAAAATACTTTAGCTATCCAATGGTGTCTTAACATGTCAAAATGGATAAGAGGAAGGGGTTTAAATATTGTTCAGAATATGGTGGAAAGGCTTGATTTGCAACTTAACCAAAGTTATTCAAACTTGGTAATTCGATCTTGAACCTTTATAGAGGTTAGTCATTGTTGTATATTGAACATGTAGGGCTTGTTGGTTATACATTGTGCCCTTACTTGAATTCATATTCATGGTTTGTGATTCAAATAGTGTATGAAATATATGTTGCACTATTGTATTGATTTAAACATGAGTATGAATACCATGTTGTTATGTTGTTATCCCTTTGGTGGATTTCTTTTCAAGTAACTATTATGTGCTTGAATGTGTTTCAATCAGCTGATGTTTAGGGGTATAATGGAATACGATCAATTATGGAAATTATTCTATAAGGTGATCGGATTACATTATACATGTGACTGTGCCCTTCTGTGGCCACAGATTGGGGTTATAGCTTCTGTATTGAACCAAAAGCCTTACAGATTGCTAGTATCTTATATGGTTCTCTGAAAAATGAGTCTTATAAGATGTGTATATGCCTAAGCAGTTCACAAATGAGTGGAGTTTTACTCCTGATGTTGTACGACTTATTGTTCAGACGGAAAAAGTAAACTAAGGTAACGTAATGTGTTTACCGCTTTACCAACGTGTTTTGAGCAACCTTGTTATGTGTTGCATTTTACTTGGCATATTGTTGTATTCATAATAGCTTATTGAGATTTTTTCTCACCCTTCTCCCTTTAATGTTTTAGATCGCACTGAGACAGGTGGACCGACCCAGTGAGGACGAAAAGGAGTTTGGACGTTGTCTTTTTGGGGTTGTCAGGGTATGTGTATGTTGGTAGTTGAAAGTTGTATTTTGGTGTAGTTCCTTTGTGGAGTTTGTATGTAAACAACTTTGGTTCAACTTTACATTTGTGTTATTTTGTAACTAAAACATGTTATCTTTTCAAAGTTTGTTATAACTTTCCTCCAAGTGGAGATGTTTTAAGTTAGTTTTATAATGGAAATGTTAAAGTTGTTTTCTTTTCAAGTTAAGTAAAAGTTTTAAAATTCAGGTGGTTTTGTATAGCAAGGTGTTGGGACCGCGACCACCCCACCACTCCACATTAGTATGATATTGTTCGCTTTGGGCCCATCCCTCACGGATTTGCTCTTGGGTCAACTCTCAAAAGGCCTCATACTAATGAAGTGGGTGTGTGCTCTTATAAACCTGACAATACTTTGTTCAATTGTCGATGTGGGATTAGGTTTGCACCCCAACAATCCTCCCCTCAAACCAAGACCATCCGCAAAGTCCACAAGAGGGAATTCCACCACCACTATAATCGCACACACACGGTCCACCCAGGCCGGAACATCCGAACCATGGCTCTGATACCATTTGTTGGGACCGCGACCACCCCACCACTCCACATTAGTATGATATTGTCCGCTTTGGGCCCAGTCCGCACAGATTTGCTCTTTGTTCTCCGCAGCTTTGCCCTTACCACTCACCACGTTCTCCCTAGATTCGGTTCTCCCTTGTTTGCTAGTACCCGACTTCCCCCTGCTAGTAGTACCTAAAGCCGATCCCGAAGCACTCGATGTCCCCAACTTCTTCATACGATTTTCTTCGCCCAAAAGAAAGTCCTTAACATCATCATACTTCAATTTCTTCTTACCTGCTGAAGCATTGATCGCTGTCACCGTTCCGCTCCAACTTGCTGGTAAAGATGGTAGCAACAAGCATGCATGAACCTCATCATCGAACTTGATCTCCACCGCAGTCAATGAGTCTATAACATCCATAAACTCATCGATGTGCTTAGCCAAGGATCCTCCCTCTTGCATAACAAGTGGGTTTACAGGATCAAGGAGGAAGCAGACGGTAGCAAGCGTTACAAGGCAAGGCGGTTGTAAAAGGGTTTCGTGAAAGTACGGTATTGACTACACCGAGGTATTCGCTCAGGTTGTGAAGATGACCACTATCGAGAATAGTTAAGGGGATAGTAGTGGCGGACAACTTGTTGCTTGAACGGATGGATGTGAAGACGGCCTTCCTTCATGGGGACTTGGAGGAAGAAATTTACATGGTACGGCCCAGGAGGGTTACTTGTCTAAGGGTAGCGAGGAGCTAGTTTGCAGATTGACTAAGAGCTTGTATGGCCTTAAACAAGCTCCTAGGCAGTGGTACAGAAAGTTTGATGGGTTCATGCACGACATTGATTTTATCAGATGTGAGGCGGATCATTGTTGCTACTTCAAGAACATGGACAATGGGTACATAATCTTGTTGTTATATATGGACGACATGCTAATAGCGGACTCTAGCAGTAGAGAGGTAAACAGATTGAAGGCTCAGTTGTCAGAACGGTTCGAGATGAAGGATTTGGGAGAGGCCAGAAAAATCTTGGGCATGCGGATTGGCCAAGGGATAGAGAGTCGGGCAAGTTGGTTCTTTCACAAGAAGAATACGTTGAGAATGTCTTAGCAAGGTTTTGTATGGAAGAGGCGAAGCCAACAGGGACGCCATTGGGTATGCACTTCAAGCTATCCGAGAAGAACTTGCCTATGGGGAAGAAGGAGCGTGACAAGATGGAGAGAACTCCATATGCTTCAGCAGTGGGGAGTCTCATGTATGCAATGGTGTGTACAAGGCCGGACATTGCACATGCGGTGGGAGTAGTCAGCCGGTTTATGGGCAATCCAGGAAAGCAACATTGGGAAGCGGTTAAATGGATCCTGTGCTACTTGATGGGTACTGCTGGTAAGGCTCTATGTTTCTCAAGTAAGGAGGTGGTGTTAGCGGGTTATGTTGACGCGGACTTGGCATCAATTGATCTTGATAAGAGGAGAAGTACTACGGGTTATGTGTTTACATTGGGTGGTACGGCAATCTCCTGGGCTTCTAAGTTGTAGAAGATCGTGGCTCGATCATTGCGAAGCGGGAATATGTGGCGATGTGAAGCAAGTAAAGAGATGGTATGGCATGAAGAACTTCTTGGGTGAACTTGGGAAGACGCGAAGTGGTAACGTTCTCTACAGAGACAGTCAGAGTTGTAAGTACCCAAATCTGGCTCATGCCTTCCGGTTAATTTTCCCGACAATTTCGGTAAGTTTTAGGTAATTCCCCGGACCTTCCCGAGCGTTAGGAAACATTCGGAAGCTGTTTTTATTAAATAAGGGCTGAAGGGGATCCTTCCTAATTAAGAAACACGTTTTCTTAATTAGGAAGGAGGGTTCTAGAATTTGCCACCTTGCGTGGTTCTAGAATGCTTTGAGTCATTCGGGATAAGCCCTTACGGCCGCATTAGCTCATTGCTCTTAGCCGCACGGCTTCATTCACCTTATCCAGATTACCTATAAATAGAGGCCTCCTCTACCCATTTCAACAACAACATTACCACCCCAAAAACAATACACCCACAATCAGGTTACTCCCAAGGCGTGAAGAATATTGGTGAAGGCTCAAGAAGGTGAAGAAGAAGCTAAAGAAGCTATCTCCCTCCTCCTTGAAGACCCAAGAGACCAACCTCTCCTCCTAGCTCCGATCCAGAAGAAACAAAGGAAGCCATTGTGGTAACCTCGCACGCCCTAACCTTGCATTTTAATTAATATACTTGCTCATTGCATTCATATATCTTGCTTGGGACTTGGCATTCATAGTTAAAGATCATATCTTTATCATCCCCTTCCCCTTTTGCATGCATTAAGACATCATTTGTCCTAAAAATGTAGTCTTTTTCATAAAGGTGCATCCTTTGCACCTAAAACCCCCATTTTTAAATAAAGATGTCATCTTTATGCATCATTTGCATATAAAAATCCAATCTTTTCAATAAAAATGCATCCTTTGCATTCAAAACCCTTTTTCATGCATCACTTGCATAAAAATCCTATCTTTATGCATCACTTGCATAAAGATCATGCTTTCAATAAAAAAAAGCATCATTTGCAAACCCAAAAATGTCATCTTTTCATTAAAGTGTCATTTTTCATCATGCATTTCCCCCTTTCCCCCAACCTTGGAACGAACCGGTGTAAAAGATCCTATCTTTACATCATTCCTTCCATTAAAGGTTCACGACTTCTTTAGAAATGGACAACCTTGAACCCTATATCTCCGATTATCGCTTAAGAAAGAGTATGAAGCCTCTATCTGAGCTCGGCCGTCTTAAAGCGTAGGATTGATGGAGCTAAGGACCCTCCTTTTCTAAAGAACCTCATCTTTGACCAAAGAGAGTCATTCTCTCGATCACGCAAAGTCTAGGGTCCAGAGGTTAAAATGCGATGATCACGAGTCATAAGATGAGGACGGGATCATAATCCCAAATACATAAAATTCCAAGGAATCCGAGCGACAACAAAACAGACAAATGGTTTGTATGCGTCAGGAAGACAACTTGGGACATTTCCCCCCCACTTATTTTCAAACACATGCACACAAGAAAGCACGCAAGACGAAAGCACGATTCTTTTGAAATCTTGGGAGACTTGCTCCGTGAGCACTTTGGGTGAGCATGACGTTCTTCCCGAGGGTAGCAACCTCAGAACCCATAAAACAACCTTTTTTTCAAAGTTTTGAGGTAATCGAAATGGCGTGGCGACTCAGTTTTTCAAATAACTCGGATGTCTTGAAACTCGCGTGAATTCAACA